>OX637576.1:9464183-9623426 GCA_951800085.1 Comarum palustre
CGTGTTTAGAGGCATCACAATATACTTCGTATTCCCCACTATCATCTGGAAGTGCCAAAACTGGTGCACTAGTCAAACGCTCTTTGAGTTCCTGAAAACTTTGCTCGCACTTCTCAGACCATTCAAACTTAATTTCCTTCCTGGTCAATCTTGTAAGAGGAGCAGCAATCTTGGAGAAATCTTGAACGAAGCGACGATAATAGCCTGCTAATCCCAAGAAGCTCCGAATCTCTGTCACATTGGTGGGTCTACTCCAATTAGCCACTGCAGCTACTTTTTGAGGGTCCACACTAATACCTTCTTCCGACACAATGTGGCCCAAGAATCCCACACTATCCAACCAAAACTCACATTTGCTAAGCTTTGCATACAGCTGAGCTTCTCTGAGAACTCGCAGAACCGTCCTTAAATGTCTGGCATGCTCCTTTAAACTTTTGGAGTAAACCAAAATATCATCAATAAACACGATCACAAAACGATCGAGAAATGGACTAAACACCCTATTCATCAAATCCATGAAGGCGGCGGGTGCATTAGTAAGTCCAAATGGCATCACTACGAACTCATAGTGTCCATACCGTGACCGGAATGCAGTCTTGGAAATATCACTTTCCCGAATCCGCAACTGATGATAACCCGATCTTAAATCAATCTTCGAGAAAACAGAGGCACCCCTCAACTGGTCGAATAAATCATCAATTCGTGGCAAAGGATATTTATTCTTCACCGTCACTTGATTCAGCTTCCGATAATCCACACAAAGTCTCATGGTGCCATCTTTCTTCTTAACAAAAAGTACAGGAGCACCCCAAGGAGACGTGCTAGGTTGAATAAAACCCTTATTCACCAACTCCTGCAATTGAGTTTTTAACTCCTTCAATTCCGCAGGTGCCATTCTATAGGGAGCTTGAGAGATAGGAGCGGTTCCGGGAAGCATCTCGATTGTGAAATCGATCTCTCTTGCTGGCGGTAATCCAGGCAATTCATCTGGAAATACATCTGGAAACTCCTTTACCACAGGAATGTCTTCCAGGTTCACCTCACCCTTCCTGGTATCTACTACATGTGCCAAGTAGGCTTGACAACCCTTGTTCAACAATTTCCTAGCTGTAACAGCGGAAATCACACAGTTTGGAAGAACATTTCTTTCCCCTTGAATGGTGACCTCAGGCTTCCCTGGATTCCTTAACACTACCTCCTTTCGGAAACAATCCACCATCGCCCTATGGGTTTCCAAGAAGTCCATCCCCAAGATCACATCGAACTCCACAATATCAAGGGGTATTAGATCAACCTCAAAACCGCAACTCTCTATCAGCACTTCACAGCTCTTAAATACCCAATCTATCTTCATCGCATCCCCGGAAGGCAAGGACACGTGCCACTCCCCAGGAAGTGGTATTGACGGCACATTGGCATGTAAGGAAAATCTACTGGACATAAAGGAATGCGACGCTCCAGGGTCTATTAATGTAAAAGCGGGTCGGCCAAAAATTAATAACGTACCAATAATAACATCTGGAGAAGAGCGGCCCTCCTGCTGAGTCATGGCATGCAGTCTCGCATGTGTGGTAGGACGGCCTCTACTACCTCTGCTCTGCTGTGTGCCGCCTCTAGTCTGTGTCACAGAGGGGGTACCACTACTAACAGTACCGGAATGCGTCTGCCCCATAGTCTGGGTAGGTGCCAATGCTGCCCCCTGACTCAATAGAGGACACTCTCTCCTGAAATGACCTGTCTGCCCACACTGATAGCACTGACTATGCAACCCCTGACTCTGCTGAAAACTCTGGGGCGGTCTCTGACTTTGCTGCGCACTCTGACCTCCAGATGACCCACTCTGAGTGCTAGATCCTCCTCTAAACCCTCTAGAGGACCTCTTGAAGAAACTCTTGAGCTTCCCTCGGAACCCTGACCTGGATCCTGTGCTGCTACCAAAACCACTCCCAGCAGAGGATACTGAACTAGACCTCGTCAACGATCTTCTAGCTGAGCCAGAACCCGCAGCTCCAACATCTGAAAGCCGGCGGGCAACTCCAACATCTGAAAGCCGGCCATAAGAAAACTGCTGGGCCTCAACATTAAGTGCAGCCATCACTGCCTCCATGAATGATGCATATGGTACAGCCGTCATCTGAGTAGTGTATATACCACCAAGGCCTCTAACAAACTGATAGACCTTATCCTGCTCTGTCTTTACCAACTCAGGAACGTAATAGGCCAGCTCCCTAAAACGCTGCTCAAACGCCGAAACCGACATGTCATCACTCTTCCTCAAATTTAGAAATTCTTCCCTCATGCGGTTCATGTGTGCTCGACTGACATAACGCTCCTTAAAATGGGCGGAAAACTGCTCCCAGGACATCTGCGGAGCTGCATCACCCACCCTGCGGCTTACATCAAGCCACCAATGCCAAGCTTCCCTCTCTAGGAACTGTGTAGCTATCGCCACCTTCCTTTCCTCTGGACAATTTACTATTCGGAACATCTTTTCGGTCTCCTCCAACCAACTGAGTGCTTCCATGGGTTCACTAGCATGGGTAAACACTCTAGCACCATGCTTGCGGGCCTTCTCATAATTAAGCTCAGAACTCATACCAGAACGGATACCCTGCACCAACCGCTCTAACAAACCCGCTCCCAAAGTAGCTGACTCTTCACTTCCTCTTCTAGGAGGAGGAAGAGGGTTTTCTCCTTCCGGTGGAGGGGAAAGATTCTCCCTACGAGCTCGGCCACGTGCTCGGCGCATAATTAAACCTGAAACCAAGATATTTAGTACCATGTAACACACATAATACTATAGTAGCTACTGCAAATACCAGATGATCACTTCGTATCTTAAGCATAAATGCTGATGGATCCGCCGCGGTCGGTCCATCACTCTATAGATACTAGTTTCACACAAGGCACAAGCAGTAACAATTAGAAAAGGAATCGAATAACCTAGTGCTCTGATACCAATGACAGGACCCATCCCGAGATTTCCCAGTAAATCTCAAAATGACTCCTGCGGGACCCACCTAGAAGGGTAGTTACCGAAATTTCGGCATAATGTCCCCTAATAGTGGGTAACCCTTCACCTAAAAACACGGTAAACACACTTCTAATTCCATCCCCTTTTCTACTTGAGCCATCCTGCTCACATCAACACATAACCATCTCCACAAAATACAATCTCAACAACAAAACATTTGAAACTAATTAATCTTCAACATAAATAATATTCAGAAATTTCTGGAATAATATCGAATAAGTTCCGTACTCTACCCCGAAACAGAGTAAATTACACCCAGGTTATCAGAGCTCTAATATAAAGGAAGAAAAGTACACTTGTAGGTTTTCAGAAACCTACTAGTGAAAACTGTGTGGAGAGGTAACCACTATGCGCCTCCTAATTAGCTGGCCGAACTCTGCAGTCTGGGCATTTTAAGAAAAACAAAGGCCCAGGGGAGAAACATGGAAAATGTTAGAGTGAGTGGACGAAAAAACATATCCATGAACCACTAAAATTCACCACAATACTTAAAACCAATGTTTCATGCTCTCCCAAAGATTTAAGGATTTAAATAAAATTTATGCATGCCCAAAATTACTAAATTTCCACAAATGCATGAAAATATAAACCAATAAGGATTATGGGAAGAGTAATACTCACACACAATAAATCTGACCTATCAGCCTAGGGTCGGAGCTAAGAGCTCGGGTTGCGCCTTCACGCTATGCTAGCTATAAAAAGAAACGGTAATGGACAACCCTTAATATATCCACCTGACATCTCAGGCGTGTCTGTCCTCTCAGACCAGGGTCGGAGCTAAGAGCTCTGGGTATATGGTGATGGACAACCCTTAGAATATCCACCTGACATCTCAGGCGTGTCTGTCCTCTCAGACCAGGGTCGGAGCTAAGAGCTCTGGGTATATGGTGATGGACAACCCTTAGAATATCCACCTGACATCTCAGGCGTGTCTGTCCTCTCAGACCAGGGTCGGAGCTAAGAGCTCTGGGTATATGGTGATGGACAACCCTCATAGTGCACTACGTAATTTGCCTGACCTCTCAGGCTAGGGTCGGAGCTAAGAGCTCTAGTAGCGCCCTCACGCTACTCTAGCTAGCATAATCATTGGACAACCCATAAGGAAATTCCTAACAATACTTTACTCGAATCCTCTTCCCAAACAAATAAATAAATCTATCCCTCGACACAAAAGCATAAATCCAAATGTAATATCCGTGCACCCGAGGAACATATCATACTCGAACAATCATAAAAACCATGCAATTATATCAACTATTAGGGCATGCAATTATTTAAATAAAATAATCTGTCCACTCACAGAAAAGGGACTAGCCCTGAGAGCGATCCTGTGCCTCCCCGGAACGTAAATCCTCACGTCCTGTTTAATAAAACAAATATGTTAATTTTCCTAAATCGTAAAGTCGGGTCTCCGGAGGCATTAGTATAAACTCCGTATTAAACTAGCTCAATTCTTGTATTCTCTTACCAATCCTCGCTCACTCCCGACCAACGATTACATGGAATTCTTTTTCCGAACCGAAACGACATTTCGAATAATAATCGAAACCTAATCGACTCGGCTATTAATTCCACCTCCACAAAGTTCATAAACATTAATTTTTTTTATAATCCACTTTATTTCCAATTCTCCACAATTATCACCATTTACCTCCAAATTAACTTAGAATCATTTTTAACCTTTACCCCTAACTCATTTACATAACTGTTAACAGTAAATTTTCCCGTGAAATGACTGAAATGCCCCTGTGAACAGTAAAATTCAGCCGCCGGCCAGATGGCCTCCGACCGGCGATCTCCGGCCATCTTCTTGCTCCTCTCAACCTCCCCTACCACTTTCTTTTACAACTCAACAACCAAAAACAACTCTAACAACCACAAATCATGAAGAACAGTGAAAATCCCAAATCTAGGAAATTCTTGATCAATCCTCTCACCTAGTTCGAAATCGTCCACTTCTCTGACTTTGGGAGGCTCGGAGGTTGACTGTGGACCGGCTGCGAACGGCTGGAGACGGCACGGAGGCCCGACCCGATCGAAAACCCGAGTGTACAGTCGGATTTCGAGAGCTCTCTCTCTCTCCACACGGCGGCGCTGCCCCTTAACGAATGCCAGCTGGGTTGCCGGACCTCCGCCGAGTCGAGGAAGACCGGTCACGCGCCCCACAGCAGCCGGTGGTGGCGGATCTCGGCGTGCACAGTGCCGGAACCCAGGGAGAGAAAGTCGAACACGAAGAAGGAGAGAAAGAAGAAAGAAGAAAGGAGAAAAAAGAGAAAGTGACCGGAAAGGAAAGTGAAGGAAAAATAAAAGAAGTTTCCAAATAAGGAAACTTCCTAAAACGCGGGGAACCCCACTAAAAATCCCCGATAATTTTTAAATTACCGACAACAATCCCGACAGTTAATTTTTATTGTTCAAACCTCATTATCGACACCGTAAATTCACGGATAAAGGAGGGAAGGTAACTCACAGTGAAATTATAAGATTCGGGGTGTGACACTTTGAGCCTCCCTTGTAGGCTTGGCGCCATCCTCAAGCAGAATTCGATGAACACATTTTGTCGGGCTAATTCCCTTGATGTCTGCCAAAGTCCACCCAATGGCAGCTGTGTTCCTTTGCAAAACCGCAACTAGCTTGTCTTCTTGTTGCTTTTTCAACGTTGATGACACAATAACCGGTAGAGTGTCATCTTTTCCAAGAAAAACGTACTTCAAATGTGGGGGAAGAGCTTTGAGCTCTAACTTAGGGGCCTGTTTCACAGATGGTAACAACTTATTAGTAGAAATTGGAATTGACAAAGGAGAATACCTTTCATAGATTGGTTGTGACTCAAGCTCCTTCACAACTTCAAGTATGGACGGCTCCAAATCATTCAAAGCCTCCTCATCCCGTTCTCCAAACTTGCCAAATCCGGCCCCTTGCTCGATGGCTAATTGCTATGCTTGGTGGATGGTCATTGCACAAGGTGCAACACCACCATATCTCCATTCACTGCCGAATTCTTCCCCATAAGTTTCGGTATTGTCGCTTTCTCCATTGTTGAGTTCGGCACTAGAGTGCTTCATGGCATCGAAAATGTTGAATTTAATCACCTCACCATCGAACTCCATTGTCAAGTTTCCTCCAGCAACATCGATGTTTGTTCTTGCTGTTCGCATGAAGGGTCGTCCCAACAACAACTGTGTCGAGTTTGTAGATGACTCCTCCATTTCTAGCACATAAAAGTCCGCAGGAAATATCAGTTGGTTAACCTGCACAAGAACATCTTCAACATACCCCTCGGGGTATTTGTTAGAATGATCCGCCAACTGAATCACAACATTATCAGTTTTGAGAGGTCCTAGATCTAGGGACTTATAAAGATTCAATGACATAACATTAATTGAAGCTCCCGGGGACACTAGGGAAGGACTTATATTCTGCAAAACAAATCGTTAGTAATATTCACACATGTAAAATAAGCATACAAGTACAATTCTGTCACAACTATACAAGTATAAAACACATAAGTACATAATCATATACAATTCACAAAATATAGACATAACATCGAAATTTATGAACATAAAGAACTAAATTATTTACAAACTATTCACATATTTACCGAATTATGATGGGGATTTTATGGTGATTTTTAAAGTCCTAAATCTAAATCTAATATTTACATTGGTCGATCAATTTTTGTTAAACACAAAGCATAACTAACACCAAATAGAAAACACATAAGTTTTAAACAAGAACAAGATGCAATGAAATATGTTTTCTTGAATTCTAATTAATTCCAACTATTTAGACTTCTCATGTAAACTTAGTGCCTCCAATCGCCTGACACTAAGTTTGTATATGTGTCATCCTGTTTAGTGCCTACAATCGCCTGACACTAATACAAAATACACTGATCGAACGAGAGTCATTGGAGACATGGTCCTAGGTATGGCGTCACTCATCCTATTCATCATGCAAATCACGTAACCCTAAAAACCCTTAGTAATGCCTAAGAATCAAGGCCTACAATCGCCTGACCTTAACCCTTAGAACACTACGGCATATGAAACTCCCCCCTTAGGAACATCCGTGCACAGACTACCCTTAGGTTCGATTACATGATCAGGTATGTGATTAATCAATTAGAAAACAGTAAATAACATAAACATACACAACCTATTCTAAATCCAAAACCTAGCATGCATTCTAAATGTTATGCTAATGAACAAGTTCATAAGTAGATCACAAAGAAAGACAAGCAAACGTGTTCATAACACAAAACCATAAACCCAAACACCAAAATATATAAATCATCGAATAGAATACAGTAAAATTACACAAAAGCTTGGAGGAATCCATGCCAAATCCTACCTAAAGGGTCGGATAGGGCAAGGTGGTTGGCGGCGGCAACGGGTGATCGGCGGCGGCAGCTTTGTGCTTCGGCTGTATTGAGGGGTTTTTGGTAGAATTGGCTAGCTAAGGTTTTCACAAAATTGAGGACTCTTTTTCTGCTGTGTTACATGTGTATTTATAGAGGAAAACTTCTAAAGAAACCCTAAGAAATTCGGCACCCTACTCCTTGTCCATGTCGGATTGGGCTTCTTGCTTTTCCTTGTTGGATTTGTCTTCCTTCTCTTTAATTTGCTGACTTGGAAAATAATTTAAAAACTTCTTTTTCTGAATTCATGGACTCTTCCTCATGTGTGGGTCGGCATTGGGCTCTCTTTCATGCTCATGGACTCCTAGGACAGCCGAAAAGCTTCCATAATCTCGGTAGACCGAGTTATCCTGTTTTGACCGGGATAACTTTCGTAGTTGTTATTTTCAGCTTCTCCTTGGTGATTTCTTCGATTCTTCTTCTTCTAAAAAACTTCCCATATCATCATTAAGCTCTTCATCAATCATTTGGCATGCTTGGGAAGGATTTTGGTGAAGAAACACACTCACGAACTCGGTAGACAACTTCAGCAAATTCTGTCCTGTTTCCAGCAGACTGACCTCCGGCCATTGTTTCCGGCATAACTCCTTCCTCAGAACTTGGATTGCTGCGATTCCAAAAGATTTAGAAACTAGACATCCACAGCTTTCCATCCATATATGGCACGTTCCCTAGTTCCTCCTGGATCGTCCTAGGGAAATCTTTGAAGTTGAGTTATGGTTTCTGGAAATCCTCTGTTTTTGTTCCGAATTCATGCTTTTGGCCTCTTGTCTTTCCATGCTTCTTTTGCTATCTTCCATAAGTCCGATCCTCATGATTCTTGTTTCGTTATGTCCACATACATGTCACCTACACATTCAAAAGATATAATCAAGTAGTGACAATGTATCGGTTTACAGAAACTTAAGAAAATCAAGAACACTTCCAAGTTCAGCTTTTAACGATATTGCACATACTTTATCTATTTTACACATGTTTTAGCCAATGTTCTACAAATAACCCCTTATGCTAAATAACTACTAATACTAACCAAATAATGGATAAACAAAGCATAAATGAGGGTAAAAACATGTTAAGAACGTAGCGTAAAATGCTCCTATCATTTCCTCCTTTTATCTTTGGACAAAGATTTCGACTTGGACCTTGGATTTCTGATTTCTTGGACTTCTCTACATGTTATTGGATCCATGTAGGCCTTATACACAAGTTCTTGGGCTCATAGGCAGCCGAAATCATGGACAAACTCGGCAAGGACAGACTTTCCCGGTTTGACCGGAAAAGCTCCATACTTGGTTGTTTCGGCTGCCATGATGACTTCTTCGAATCTTCTTCTTCTATGCAGCTTCCCATGACTTCATTAAGCTTCTCTTAAGTCCTTTGACATACTTGGAAAGAATTTTGGTGAAGAAACATCCTCCCAAACTCGTGTGACAACTTAGGCAGAAACTGCCCAGTTTTGCAGCTTGAGCTCCGTCCATTGTTTTGATCAAAAATCCTTCGTCTGAACTCCAATTGATGAGATTCCAGAAGATATGAAAACTAGACACATACAGCTTTCTATTGATATGCGGCTCGTCCTCAGATTCCTCCTGGATCTTTAGATATGATTTTCCGAAGTTGATATAGGGTTTCTGGAAATTTCTGCTCGGATCAAAATCTTATGTTTCGGAGTACTTCTTTTCCATGACTTCTTTTGTTGTCCTCCGTGAATCCAATCTTCATGATTCTTGTTCTCATATGCTCATTTACATGTCATCTACACATTAAACCAAATTCATCAAAAAATGACAATGTAAAGGTACAGTGAATCATAAGAGAAATAACCAAGTCTTATCCAAAATCGGTTTTACAACACTTAAGCACAAATTTCTGTATAAATACATGTTTTAGCCATTGCTCTACAGAAAAACCTTTTTGACTCAAAATAAGTAAAAACGACATTACTAAGGAATAAATAAGGTACAAATGAGGGTAAAAACATATTAAAACCATAGCGTAAAACGCACTTATCAAATTCAAGTAAAATTCTCGGGAAAGGTAAAACCCATTTTCCCGCCCCCCTTGTCCAAAAAAAGTTATAAAACTCAGGATCATCAAAAATTATATTTTCGAGGAGCCCAAAACATATATAAACTCAATAAAATTTGCAAATCTCATACTTAAAATTCCAAAATTAAAAATGATGATCTCTTTGTCCACGATAAAAGTTATAACATAATATGGCCATATAAAATTTCAATACGAAATTTGTCGAAAATCTCATTTTCAAAAACTTCCCAAATAACAAGGCTTTCCAGTAAAATATGGCCATATCCTTATGAAAATAATTTCGTGGAAAATAATTCATAAAAGGGGAAAATCAATTTCATCATTTAAAAATTCTTGAAGATTAAATCTTGAAATTTAGAATAAAAACACTACATGCATTAATTCAAAATGAAGGTCCACTCACAGTACTTAATGCGATATCTTCATTGCTCGGAATACTCCTCGAGCACCACCACACAATATCTTAGAGGCAATCTGCATCTGACGATAAACATTAAAACAGACCGGTCAGACCAGACTCCATAATAAACGTGAAGGAAGTTACGTGAAGGAAGTTTCTCCAACTTCTTGACTTATCGCAAAGTCACCTTTTTAACGTAAAGTAAATAACATTTATTATTTTCGTAAACTGAATAAATCTATATTAAACTTCTTATAGCTACGGAAAATATTCTAGACATACCGGAGGACTCGTATTAATATAATCTTCCACCTCGGGACATTAATTCTATCTCCCCTCAGAATCAAGAATATCTCGATATTAAACTTGAATATTAATTCGGGAAAAACTAACAGCGCAGTTACAACCCTCTTTAACCCGCCTGATCCAGGTAAAAGGGTAAATTTTGGAACGGGGTGTTATACTTTCTCTTTCACACATTCATAGATTCTTGTATTTCTTAGATCTAACATGTAGACATATCAATGAGTTTATTTTTATTAATAGAAGAAAAAAAGTTTGAACAAAGGGGATGATACAAGACGAGAATCTAGGGAATTTCAACAATGAATTCCAAACATGAAGAAGTATCGTCACATTAAGAAGAATGATTTGAATATTCAAAATTGGTATTCAAATAGGCTTCTTAATAACAGTGTTAATCGTAAGTTACTCTTCTGGATATATTGAGATGCTCGAGCAAAATTTTGGTTGAGATTTCGAATACATATCTGGAGTAATATTCTTTAGTATCTAGTATTCATATCTTATTTTTATTAGGTTTCCTAAACTGTAGTCTACTCTAGATTATGTTTTTTGATCTTATTAGGTTTAAGTTCCTAGTTCTAGTATGAATACGTTTATTTCTATGCCTATATACGGTCGTTGCTAGATTGTATTTTGGATTGAAGTTATTAATAAGAAAACCTAAAAAAATTAGAGTAGAAACTCTTGTGTTTAGGCTTATGCCTTTGTTTTGCTAGTGGATTCTAGCCATATCTTCCATTAAGGTTTCCACGCTTGACGAAACCTTGATGTCTATCGTGATTTCGCTTCCGTTCCATATCATTTGGTACCAGAGCCAGGATTTGCCTGCTTGATGGGAGACGATTCAGGGGATGAAATCACCTTCACCAACCTCGTCGATGCTGGTCGGGCAATTAAAACCATTAAGAAGGATTTACGAGATTATTCAAAAAGTGTAGTTGATAACTTCGAAACCTTCCGACAGCAGACACAAGATTTTGTGAGGGAGACTGTGCAAGATGCAACGAAGGAGCTTCGACAGTTAATTATGCAATTGAACGTAAATCAAATAGGAGATGCTCATCGCATCACAGGATTCGCCCAAGGTCGTGGACATCACCAATAACTGTGCTACATGGTGATCGATGATCAATGCGCTATGGGATTTGCACGTAGACTTGGCCATCAACAAAGTCGGCATATCCAAAGATTTGAATTTGAATGTGACCAAAATTTTGAAGAAATTGTCCAACGAGAGCTCATGAAAATTTTCAATTTTAGTCAAAGAGAAGCTTCTTACCAAATACGTCAAGGATGTGGTGATTATAAGATCAAATCGCCTACCTCTTTGGAACAAATATATGAAGAAGAGGGTACTTTTTGTCATCACCCACCCCGGGTTAACCCATTAAACCCGATGTAAATCCTGTGGAGACCACCTCAAGGGAAATTTTACCAAAAATATCGGCATAACCTCCTTTGAAAATGGCCAACCCTACCTACAAGCAAAACCACACTACTCTAACTTTAATATATTCAAAAGCATGGTCAAGGGATCTGAATTTCAAGTTAATGGTCATCGCTTGAAACCGTATTTGGAGAGCATGGTGGATCACACCATCGAGGAGGTTCCTCTTCAGGACCTCACGGCATGAGCATGAGGATGCATGAGTCTAGGCTAAAGGACTATAAACACCTAAGCGCTGCATGGGAGGCAACCCATAGAAGGAGCCGTCTACGAGCGTTTGCTTTTCTTAACCCTTATTCTCGTTCTTTCATTGTTTTAGATATTGAACATTGAGGACAATGTAATTTTCAAGTGTGGGGTGGGGAATGGCTTAATATAAGTCTCTGTGAACAGTGATTTTAAATTTTTGTTCTAGGTTCGGTTTTTGATTTTTAAAGTTTAGGTTTGTATTTGTGATACTGTTTTAGGTGTTCTGGCAAATTTTCATGATTCTTGGAGTTTATTTTGATCTTTAAACTTGATTTTTAGTTTTTGAGTCTAGAAAGTCGCCTTTAACCGTTGATGATGAATTTTTGATCTTTGATCTCATAGTTGATTGGATTGCATGGACTTGATTTCTTGAATTACATTGAATGGTTAATAGATGTGAAGAGATCGTGCACTTAAGTAGTAGATGAGGAACTGAAACCTAGGTACAGACAGAGCATGTTCATTACAATGTTTGATTTCATGTTTAACTTTGTGAGTTTCGAGCCATATATGTGCCTTTTCATTGATGAGTGTTTAATCTATCGTTTTATTGGTTTTATGACCTCATATTACATTATTTGATCAATGTGCATGCCATAGAGATAAACCAATGAACTAGAGATTTACTAGAACTTGTTTGTGAAACATTCAAAGCTTTATATCATAACTTACTTTGATTTGGAAAAGGATTGTTGGATCTTTATTAGGTTATCACCACTTTATCTAAATAGCCATGAGTCCTATATGAGCCCTGTTCGGGACACCTTAGTATGAACCCCCTAGAGCCTACGTTAAGCCTTTTCTTTGATTACCAACATGTTTTTACCTTGCCTAGAATAGTTATCTCTACCTTGGTTGCAAACTTGATGGAGATGTTGTTTTTTGGTATGAATATGGAGTGATCGAAAGATCTAAGTGTGGGGTTGGACTTGTGAATGCTATGATGTCGATTTTGGGTGAAAAGAAAAAAAAAAGAATAAAAGAAAAAAAAAATGAAGGAAAGAAAAGAAGATTTTCGATGTGGAGATTTGATTTGGACACCCATGGCATGATTTATTTTTGTGAAATTGGAGTTGTGATATGTATTTGCTGAAGGCTCAATAAAGTTATACATAGCCTTTGTTCGATTTTACTATGTTTATAGTGAAGGATGGGTCCAACATGATGAAATTTGGCCTTGATGTTAGTTGGTGATATAAGGAGGATATCCATGTTTTTATTAGCCTTAAGGATGACCTTTGTGATTCCTTTTTCTTTGATTATATCCTACCTTATTCGAACCCTGAGCTATCCCTTTTCTAAAGATCCGCATGATTCTTAAGATAAGTAGCCTTTGATCTGTGGAGTTTGTTTCATGAATAAGCATATGGTTGTGGTTCATTTGTGCATGTAATTGGTATATTTCTTGAGGTCTATTTTGAAATTCACTATCTATATAATTCTTGTGTGTGAAAAGCTTTTAAGCATATGCCATGTTCTTGAGAGAAAAGATTTGGAGTGCATATCCCTTGTGAATTGAATTTGAACTTGTTTTGAACATGTCGAGATTAATTCACCTTTGTTTCTACCATGTCTTACTTGTTACATCGTAATCTCATGTTTATTAACCAGTGAATTCATTCTTTCGATTTCGACTCTTGTGCTATTCTTGATACTATGATGTTGAAGATCTCTGAAACAATTTCGTTGAAGGCTTTAGATTGAGTCATCGTAGTATGTTTTTGTTTAGTGTTTGCTAAGGGACTAGCAAAGCATAAGTGTAGGGTAGTTTGATAAGTGCGTTTTACGCCATGTTCTTAATAGATTTTCACCTCTATTTATACTTTGTTTTTGCCTTAGTATGTTTATTTTTACTTGTTTTAGAGTCAAGAGGGTTTTTCCGTAGAGTTGTGGCTACTAACCACTTTTATACAGAAAATTGCACTTAAATGATGAAAACCGTTTTTGGACTAGCACTTGGACGTTTTACTATGATTCGTTATTTTGTTACCCTGTCAGTTTTGATGTATCTTGTTTAAATGTGCAGGAGACAGGTAAATACGCTTAACGTATCAGGAATCATGATGAACGGACTCATGAATGACAACAAGTGAGGCCACGGAAAAGAAGAAACACTTTTGGACATTGTTTTGCTCTCGGACAGAATCTGCCAGAAAACGTACATCAACTTTGGAAAATCATATCTCAAGATCCAGGAGGAGTTAGAAGGCGTGCCACATATGGAATTAAAGCTGTGTGTGTCTACTTTTCAACCCCATTTGGATCGCAGCAATCGGAGTTGAGACGAAGGAGTTATGAGCAAAATAGTGGACAGAGGTCAGGCTGCAAAACTGGGCAGAAACTGCCTAAGTTGTCTAACGAGTTTTGGGAGATGATTCTTCACCAAAAGGCTTCCCAAATTTGTCAAGAGATGTATCAAGACCTTAATGAAGTGTTAGGAAGCTGGACAAAAGAAGAAAATACGAAGAAGCATCAAGGCAGCCATATTTTGGTGAAGTGTAAGGTTTCCCGGTCAAACCGGGAAAGCTGACCTTGCTGGACCTATCACTGGTTTTGGCTGCCATCAAAGCCCAAGATTTCGTACATGAGGCCTACATGAATCCATAAACATGTAGGAAGGTCCAAGGAATCAGAAGAAGGAGTCCAAATTCGGATAAGAAGCTACATTGAAGGAGGAATCATTGAGCAATAAGGAAACCGAATCAGCTAGGGTTTCTCTTCAATGTTTCTGTATAAATAGGGTCTGTATAGCTCGTATTAGGGCATCATCAACATTGCAAAGTCAAGCCAAAAAGCTCTGCCGAACTGCCGAAAATTCCATCACCATTCAAAGACCCAATTCCGATCTGCATATTCCATCCCTTGATCCGAAGCACGTAGTCTAGGATCCCCGTGCACTTGAAGAATAGACCACGTAGGAATATTTCAAAGTGTAATCATCTTCTATTTTCGAATTGGTATGTCTTTGTTATGGTTGATGTTTGTTTTAGGTTTTTGTTTGAGTACGATTCAATTCTTGTCTATGAGATATTAAGTACTTCTGAATGATGTAAGAATTATAGTTTTTAGTTTTTAATCAAGGATTTGAAGTCTATGCCGAGAATTCCTAGTATTTGGTTTTATTAATTTTCGATTTGCTCCATAATATTAACGTGTGATTAAGACAAGTAGTTGATGTTGCATTAGTTAATCCTTCAAAGAATTACATGACTTTGATACACGTAGTGGATAGGTTGATGTGTTCTTTGTTGTGTTCGAAAATTACATGCTAGAATTGGATTTAGATGGTGCTAATGAACATGTTAGTTTACTTGTGTGATACGTAATTGCATAAGGGAGTTAGTATGTTAGATTTCGTGTTTGATACGTTGAGCATGGATGTGTGAAAGGTTTCGAATGAAACAAGTAGTCGATTTCGAATGCATCTAATGGCTTAGGAACCACGTAGGAACCTAATGTGCATGTTTCGATTCTAGCATGATTTAGGTATTTCGGCATAGATTGATATGAGATTAGAAATTGTTTTCTATATTCTTGCATTGTTGTTTGGTGTTGGTTTGTGTAATTGTTGATCGATCACATGTTTATATGTATAAAAGTAATATAGGACTTTATTTCATTGCATCTTTTCGAAAATAAACTCCAAATCTTTAAAATTCTATGTTTATTTCGACAACTTTGATTAGATTAGATGGATCTACCCTGTGGTTGGATCCCCGGTTTAGAACGATACCCTTACTTGCTTTATACGATGACAATGACTGTGTACAGGGTTAATTGATGCGTGTGCAAATACGAATTATCATCCACCCACATACTAGGATCCAGGTTGAAGATGCCATTCGTATCCTTCGAGTTCAAGCTGACGAAAGGCTCTTGAAGAAATTGCGGCGTCTATGGGAATTCATAACCAGTGCTGCAACCTTATCTGAGCGTGCCAAAGCCACACGATTGGAGGCCCCTCAGTATCATCAGCAAAAAGAGAAATTCCAAGCTGAACGGGTTGCCAAAGCCACCAATCTTACTAGACTTGTCCATAACGCGACCCATTTGCTTCCTAACCGAATTGCTGAGCTCAAACGTCAAAAAGCTGAGATTGAGGCCCAGCTAGCAATTGCCGAAGAGGAAGCCCAAAACAACTTAGAAGTCTTGGAGCAAGAGAAGAATTCCTACCAGACTCTTCAACAAATGATCAACCAGGTGGACGACAGGATCGAAGATTCCCTGATCAACGAAGAGAATATCCAAAAAGCCCTTGATACTGCCTTAGCGAATATCAAACACATTAGTAAATTTATTTAACTGGCTATCTATGTCCACTTCGTTCGCGAGTACAACTTTGAATGCAAAGAGTTTTTATGATTAATTCCATATCTTTGATCTTCTCGAAAACTGCTCCACGCTTTATGACGAGGCCGTCGCTTAACAACCTGCAATTTAAAACCCTATCGTGTAGTATTAGTAAGTAGGGATCGTTCTAGCCGGGGACACTAGGGAAGGACTTATATTCTGCAAAAACAAATCGTTAGTAATATTCACACACTTTATACAAAAATACACAAATACATAGCATACACAATTATCTGTCACATAATATACGAGTATACACAAATGCAAAAGTATTAACATATTTACGATTTTAAATGGGGGATTTATAAGGTGTTCGAAACATAAAGAAAAGAAAACAGAAATATTTACATACATCGGTCAATCAATACTCAAGCACACAACATAACAAACACCGAAATAAGCATATAACAATTTCATGTAAGATTAAATAGTGATGCTCGCACTATCATATGTTTTCATTGATTTCAACCTCTTATGACTTCTCATGTGTTTTTAGGAACTTCAAATATGCCTGAACCTAAAACATATGTGTCACCTTGTTTAAACTATCAAATATGCCTAATCTAAACAAGATACACTTACGAACTGGAGTCGGTTGAAGACATGGTCCTAGGTATGGCGTCACTCATCCTATTCAACATGCAAATCACTCACCCTAAAAACCCTTTGCAGCAACTAGAATCAAACTATCAAATATGCCTAACTTGATCCTAGATTACTACGGCTTATTAAACTCCCCCCTTAGAAACGTCTTGGCCTAGACTATCTTTAGGTTTGATTACATGATCAGGTGATGATTAATCAATTAACACATATTACACACAAGAACATACAGCAACTTTATCTAAATCATGAAACTAAAATATACTTAGAACGTTATACAAAACACATGGTTTCAAGAAAATCACAAAGAAGAACTCAAGAACACATGCAACGTATAAAACCGAAAACCATAGAATAATCTATAATAAAACTTGATAAACCACAGTAGATTTTTACACACAACCTTGATGAACTTCATACCTAGGCTACCTATATAGATCGGCTAGGGAAGAAGGTGAAATCGGCGGCGGATGGAAGCAATTGGTTGGTGCGGCGGCGGCGGCAGCAGCTTGTGTGTTTAGGGTTTTTGGTAGAGCTTGGCTATACTAAGGCTTGAGCAATTGAAAGACACTAAAATAAGAGCTATACATGTCTATTTATACAGAAAATTTCGAACAAAACCCTAGGGAATTAGGGAGCTTCAAGGAGACACAACCTTTGTTGGACTTGGAATCCTTCTTGGACTTGGTTTCCTCCTTTCATCTTTGGACAAGGATTTCGACTTGGACCTTGGATTTCTGATTTATTGGACTCCTCTACATGTTATTGGATCCATGTAGGCCTTATACACAAGTTCTTGGGCTCATAGGCAGCCGAAATCATGGACAAACTCGGCAAGGACAGACTTTCCCGGTTCAACCGGAAAAGCTCCATACTTGGTTGTTTCGGCTGCCATGATGTATTCTTCAAATCTTCTTCTTTAATGTAGCTTCCCATGACTTCATTAAGCTCTTCTTAAGTCCTTTGACATGCTTGGGAAGAATTTTGGTGAAGAAACATCCTCCCAAACTCGTGTGACAACTTAGGCAGAAACTGCCCAGTTTTGCAGCTTGACCTCCGTCCATTTTTTTGATCATAACTCCTTCATCTGAACTCCAAATGCTGCGATTCAAGACGATCTGAAAACTAGACTTCCGTAGCTTTCCAATGATATATGGCTCGTCCTCAGATTCCTCCTGGATATTTAGATATGATTTTTCGAAGTTGATGTAGGGTTTCTGTAAATTTCTGCTCGGATCAAAATGCAATGTTTCGGAGTTTCTTCTTTTCCGTGGCTTCTTTTGTTGTCCTCTATGAGTCCAATCTTCATGATTCTTGTTCTCATATGCTCATTTACATGTCATCTACACATTAAACCAAATTCATCAAAAATGACAATGTAAAGGTACGGTGAATCATAAGAGAAATAACCAAGTCTTATCCAAAATCGAATTTTCAACACTTAAGCACAAATTTCTGTATAAATACATGTTTTAGCCATTGCTCTACAGAAAAACCCTTTTGACTCAAAATAAGTAAAAACGACCTTACTAAGGAATAAACAAGGTACAAATGAAGGTAAAAACATATTAAAAACATAGCGTAAAACGCACTTATCAAACTACCCCACACTTACCCTTTGCTAGTCCCTTAGCAAACTGACTCTAAAACAAAAACAAAACGACTCAAAAACTTCTAATACTTAAACAATTAAGACCCTTAAATGATTTGTCTCAGAATCTTTAGCATGCATAACCTTCAAGTTTGAACATTTGAATGAAAAGTGTAATTGCAAAGCTTCATAAGCATGTATCATAGCATGAACAAGTAAGATATGAGATCATATAGCACACACATGTATGATAACCGTTCCACCTCACAATAGCATACTCTCTTCTTTTCACTCATCCATGGTATTCACTCAATCGTATATGCAAGGGAAAAGATGATAAGATAACAAATAACTTGCATATTTCATCAAATAAAAGCACTTTGTGAATAGAAATTCATAGAAAAACCTCATATAACAACTATGTGCAATAATGGACCAAAACCATATGCTTGACTCATGAGAAAATCTCCACAAATCAAATTTAGCTATCTTAAGAATCATGAATTAATCTCAATAATATGGTTGTAATGAGGCTTGGTTTCATAAGGTAGGAATTTTTAGATAAGTGGTGCTATAAGAAATCACCAAGACTTTAGCAAATCTCGCTCCTCCTCATGTCTTCACTTCAAGGGTCGAATTTCTTCTTGTTGGACCCATACGTCAATCTTGACTTCTCCCCATATTGTGAACAGGACAAAGGTCATATAAACACTTTTAGACCTTCAAATAATCACAGCTCCAAATTCACAAAACATTACAACACACCATGAAAGAATTTGTGCCTTGACCTTTAATTCTATCCGAATTTTTTTCTTTTCTTTGTTTTTTTTTTCTCTTTTTTTTTCGGACATATTTCTTTCCTTTTTTGTTCTTACATGGCACATACATTTATAATCATATGGTGTTTTACCCCACACTTGCTCTTTATTACATTGTTCACCCCACACTTGCTCTTTGGCATCACATCACAGCTCCATCAGAAGTACTTTGCCAAGTCTTGATAACAAGGTAAAGGTTTAGCTATTCTAAGCAAAGGAATTCTGTTTAAAGGTGATGAAATAAAAGGCTCAATGTAAGCTCAAAGGGGTTAACTAAGGAGTCCCACGATGGGCACAAAATATGCATATGCTTTATTTGGCTATGGTGGTGATCCTAAAGAGATAAAATTCAATCATGTTCAAAATCAAGACATGTTATGATTATAAAGCTTCGAAAATCACATAAGCAAGTTCTAATAAATTCTAGAGTCCATTAAAAAGCTATAGCACATAGTCATTGAATATGCAAAGAAAATAATGAGGTTTCAAAAGATAGTGAAAAGGTAGTGAAAATTTCGAAAAAATTTAGACAAAATCGGCACATCACTCATGAAAGAAAGTTTTTAGGCTCAAAAGCTCACATAGGTTATGTTGGAACAATCTAATCAAACATGCATACTTCATTATCAATCAAGTCTCAAATATTCATACTAATTCACAATATCCATGAAACTCGCAATTTCTTAAAATAAATGTTAAACCGTCAATCATGCATTCAAAAATATAGTTCATCATAGACTTTTAAGGGTATATCCTAAGACTCAAAAACAAATAAAACAAAATTTAAAAATTAAAAACAAATTTCGAAACAAAAATAAACAAAAGTTTTTTTTTTATAAAAATTACGGAAAAAAAAAAATTTAAAACTTGGAAAAATTTCGACACAAATTGAAAAAAACACACAAATAAATAAAATATGTTACTATGTAACCTCTACCCCACACTTAGAAAATTACATTGTCCTCAATGTAAACCCAAAATCATGTCATAACTTCCTAAGCATGTGTCTAAGTCACATAATAAACCAAAATAACAAAATAATTCAACCATAAAAGTGAAGGGATTAGATAAATGCAAACTCTCGTTGATGGCTCCTCCACAGCTACGGTTGAAATGAGTTGCCTCTCATGCAGCGCTTAATGTTTATAGTCTATCAGCCTAGACTCTTCTCCTTTTTTTTTCTTTGATGGCGCCATCCTTTGTTGCCATGGCTCTCCCACATTGTGCTTTTCAACATTTGTGCTCTTGTTGCTCATTCAACGATGAAGACACAATATCTGGTAAAGTGTCCTCTTCTCCTAGATATGCATACTTCAAGTGCGCGGGGAGATCTTTAAATTCTAACTTAGGGCCCTGTTCCAAAGATGGCAACATTTTGTTAGTAATAATTGGAATTGACAAAGGAGACTCATACCTCTGAGTGTAGGATCGTGTTTCAAGCTTATCAACCACTGCTAGTATGGACAGCTCCAGACTCTGCTGCGCCTCCTCATCCCATCTCCATTCTTGTCAAATCCGGCCCTTGCTCAATCTTTCTCAGTGCTTCCAAGTCTTCCTTGCTTGGCTGAGCTCATTTTTTTCTTAAAACGTGCTCTACTTCACTTTGTTTAGCAATGTGCACGATATCATGACCAGGTTTGGCTTCCTTGCGTCCAACGTCACCAAACAATTTCTCGTCAGAACTGATCATTTATGGGAACCTGCAAAACCAATCTGGCACAATTGAACAAAGATCAAGTGAGCATTATCAAAAACTTAGATAGAATTCGAAACTTAGCTTACATAAAAATTTTGGCAACATCATGGCATGGCATAAGTTTCGAATTCAATGACATGTAAGCACAAAAGTGTCGGCAACCTAGTAAAGTTGCTAGCTGATTTTATTAACTCTCTAATTTTCAAGGTACGTGGAGCAGGGAAGACCACTGTGCAATGGACTGATACAGCCCAAGGTAGTGTTTTACTTTGTCCGATATACCATAAAAATTAGAGCCAAATTAATTTGAAGTTCATGGCGTCATATATGTCTAAGTAAATTCTAGCGTTTAAAGTGTGGTGATGCTTCGGCCCAAGCATTTGGCTAGTTCGAGCGGGTTCCGTGGTTTCAGAAGGCAAGTGTCAATGTCACGGGGGGCGAACCCCCTACAAGAACCAGGCAGGACTCGTTTGTGATCAAGGAGGCGGACCCCTATCGACCCCTTCACCGAGAAGAGTGGTCAGTCATGATCTTGAGATCCAATTGAACAAACCTGAATTCCATATCTATGACAGAACGGCCCCTTACTCAGCTAGGAACAAACTCGGGTCACTAGACCACTCGACAAGTGTTAATCAAAGCCGCCCTCAACCTCATGAAATCCGCAAATAACATGAAGGGTTTAGGCTAAGATTAACAAATGCGGCTTCTCCCTACATGTTACACTTTAAAAACCACAATAAACTTCAATCACATATGAAACAATAAACCTCCTAAATATTTACTAAGTTACAACACATATGACACGAAAATATACACATATAAATTCAGCACCTACACAAAAATATAAGAAAGAAATTGTTAGTCAAAAATTATGGCACAAAATATACAACCTCCCACAAAAGAATTCGGCACATACACAAATCTACAATGTATAAATCGAAAATACACACAAATACATTCGAAACATATGTGTTATACACACATAATTCGGCACCTACAAAAGAAAACAAAGTTAATTCACACAACATATACAACACACAAATCCTTTTTAGCATCCCCGGCAACGGCGCCAAAAACTGACGAGGCCGTCGCTTAACAACCTGCAATTTAAAACCCTATCGTGTAGTATTAGTAAGTAGGGATCGTTCTAGCCGGGGACACTAGGGAAGGACTTATATTCTGCAAAAACAAATCGTTAGTAATATTCACACACTTTATACAAAAATACACAAATACATAGCATACACAATTATCTGTCACATAATATACGAGTATACACAAATGCAAAAGTATTAACATATTTACGATTTTAAATGGGGGATTTATAAGGTGTTCGAAACATAAAGAAAAGAAAACAGAAATATTTACATACATCGGTCAATCAATACTCAAGCACACAACATAACAAACACCGAAATAAGCATATAACAATTTCATGTAAGATTAAATAGTGATGCTCGCACTATCATATGTTTTCATTGATTTCAACCTCTTATGACTTCTCATGTGTTTTTAGGAACTTCAAATATGCCTGAACCTAAAACATATGTGTCACCTTGTTTAAACTATCAAATATGCCTAATCTAAACAAGATACACTTACGAACTGGAGTCGGTTGAAGACATGGTCCTAGGTATGGCGTCACTCATCCTATTCAACATGCAAATCACTCACCCTAAAAACCCTTTGCAGCAACTAGAATCAAACTATCAAATATGCCTAACTTGATCCTAGATTACTACGGCTTATTAAACTCCCCCCTTAGAAACGTCTTGGCCTAGACTATCTTTAGGTTTGATTACATGATCAGGTGATGATTAATCAATTAACACATATTACACACAAGAACATACAGCAACTTTATCTAAATCATGAAACTAAAATATACTTAGAACGTTATACAAAACACATGGTTTCAAGAAAATCACAAAGAAGAACTCAAGAACACATGCAACGTATAAAACCGAAAACCATAGAATAATCTATAATAAAACTTGATAAACCACAGTAGATTTTTACACACAACCTTGATGAACTTCATACCTAGGCTACCTATATAGATCGGCTAGGGAAGAAGGTGAAATCGGCGGCGGATGGAAGCAATTGGTTGGTGCGGCGGCGGCGGCAGCAGCTTGTGTGTTTAGGGTTTTTGGTAGAGCTTGGCTATACTAAGGCTTGAGCAATTGAAAGACACTAAAATAAGAGCTATACATGTCTATTTATACAGAAAATTTCGAACAAAACCCTAGGGAATTAGGGAGCTTCAAGGAGACACAACCTTTGTTGGACTTGGAATCCTTCTTGGACTTGGTTTCCTCCTTTCATCTTTGGACAAGGATTTCGACTTGGACCTTGGATTTCTGATTTATTGGACTCCTCTACATGTTATTGGATCCATGTAGGCCTTATACACAAGTTCTTGGGCTCATAGGCAGCCGAAATCATGGACAAACTCGGCAAGGACAGACTTTCCCGGTTCAACCGGAAAAGCTCCATACTTGGTTGTTTCGGCTGCCATGATGTATTCTTCAAATCTTCTTCTTTAATGTAGCTTCCCATGACTTCATTAAGCTCTTCTTAAGTCCTTTGACATGCTTGGGAAGAATTTTGGTGAAGAAACATCCTCCCAAACTCGTGTGACAACTTAGGCAGAAACTGCCCAGTTTTGCAGCTTGACCTCCGTCCATTGTTTTGATCATAACTCCTTCATCTGAACTCCAAATGCTGCGATTCAAGACGATCTGAAAACTAGACTTCCGTAGCTTTCCAATGATATATGGCTCGTCCTCAGATTCCTCCTGGATATTTAGATATGATTTTTCGAAGTTGATGTAGGGTTTCTGTAAATTTCTGCTCGGATCAAAATGCAATGTTTCGGAGTTTCTTCTTTTCCGTGGCTTCTTTTGTTGTCCTCTATGAGTCCAATCTTCATGATTCTTGTTCTCATATGCTCATTTACATGTCATCTACACATTAAACCAAATTCATCAAAAATGACAATGTAAAGGTACGGTGAATCATAAGAGAAATAACCAAGTCTTATCCAAAATCGAATTTTCAACACTTAAGCACAAATTTCTGTATAAATACATGTTTTAGCCATTGCTCTACAGAAAAACCCTTTTGACTCAAAATAAGTAAAAACGACCTTACTAAGGAATAAACAAGGTACAAATGAGGGTAAAAACATATTAAAAACATAGCGTAAAACGCACTTATCACTTTAACTGCAACGTCGCACCATTAACTTGCGCATTTACCGCATTCAACTAACGCAGCACGCGTGATAAATGTCTGACCAATGAGTGAACAGCAAACCATCCAGTTCCCTTTGGTGAAAACCTAGCGTTTCGCCTATAAATAGTGATCAACTCTTCTCATCACCTTCAGCAACCAAGAACATGTATTCTCCTTTCAGTCTCAAAGCAGTTCCTCCAGACCTCTTTCTTCAATCTTCCCGTCCTTTAGGCTTCACAACCATACCTCAAATCCTGGGTAGGCTTCACAACCTAACCTCAGGAATAAGATCTGATGCGCCTAGCCCTGAAGTCGCCTCAAAGTGCACCACTGGAACCAAATTCCACTTGGTGAACGGATTGACTTCTGGTATTGGACCGAAGAAGGCTTCTGTGCCGACAGGATTCCTCCGTCGAGCCTCTTCCGCGCCAGGTCAGATCAAGTTGCTTCTACTCCCATCACCGTCGGCTCACTTTCAACATGCTGGCCGCGCAAGGTGGAGGATGAAGCGAAACCTGTAAAAGTTTGAAGAGGGACTTTATGAAAGGAGTTGTAATAGATCTTTCTTCAAGCAGCTCTGTTCTTGTTCAACACTGTATTTGTTGCAATCAGTTCTTGTTCAACACTGTATTTGTTGCAATGTATCCATGAGTATTATGCAATAAACACAAATTGTTTATGTTCAATGTGTAAACCACAGGTGTTGGTTCAAAATAAATTAGGGCTTGAAAAACAAAACTTGTTCTTCCCAAAAATTGTCGAAAATTTCGAAAAACCACATTAATTGGTTCTTGTATAACTACGGTGCCCCCCAGTTTTATCAGGTGCACAAAAAGCCAAAACCTTAAACAGGTTAAGCGTTGAGCAACATGAATGAAACTGACAAGACCCCAGTTCTGCGAACGAAACCCTAAGGCTCTAAACTCTGCCCCCCTTGCTGGCAAACAGGCTGTTCTGAGGTCTGTGGCGGCAAAGGATCGTCAGAAGCCCAAACACTTGGAAAATACTGTTTCAGATGCCTGCCATTAATAGGGTTATTATGGACTTCTCCATCCAAATCTCGCAAATAGTAAGCACCTTTACCCACGATCTGGTCAATCACAAAAGGCCCCTGCCACGTAGGAGACCACTTACCCCTGCCGCGAACATGTTCGCCGAAGGGAAGTACTGCTTTCCAAACTAAGTCGCCAACTCCAAAACTTCTGCCACGTGTCCTGGCATCATATGCGTGAGCAACTCGTTGCTTCTCAACCATTATATGATCTAAGGCTTCCAAACGAGTAGTATCCAGCTGTTCATGCTCTTGAAACATGGCTTGAACATAATCTTCCCCTACTAACTGATGTTGCTTGCGAACCCTTAATGAATTGACACTTATCTCCATGGGTAAAACTGCATCATGCCCAAACATCAGGGCATAGGGTGTGGTTCCTTTAGGTGACCGCTTAGATGTTCGATACGCCCACAGAGTATGATCAAGCTCATTATGCCAATCTCTAGGATTATCAATCAACATCTTTCGCAAGATATTGATTATGACTTTGTTACTAGCCTCAGCCTGACCATTCGCCTGAGCGTAATATGGTGTTGAGTGGAGAAACTTAATCCCATAATCTGCAATGAAGTCTTCAGTTTCCTTTGCTAGAAATGCTGCCCCCCTGTCTGCGACTAAACACTCTGGAATACCATACCTGCTAATGATGTTGCTGAAGATGAAGCTGCAAACTGTACGAGCAGATGCATCTTTTAAGGGTACAGCCTCCACCCATTTTGTAAAATAATCGGTTGCCAACAGGATGAACTTATGCTGTTGAGACGAAGCTGGATGAATAATTCCTATAAAATCCAGCGCCCATCCTCTTGCTGGCCATGGCTTAATAATGGGTTGTGTAGGCACATCTGGAACATGTTGCACTGGTCCATGCGCTTGACACTCCTGACATCCTTTAGCAAAGGCAATGCAATCTTTTAGGATCGAAGGCCAAAAGTAACCATAACGACGGATAAGCCACCTCATCTTTGGTCCAGCCTGATGTGAACCACAAACTCCTAAATGTACCTCCCTCATCACTCGCTTGGCTTCCTTTCCAAAGATACACCTAAGATCAACTCCATCCTCCCCTCTGCGTAGGAGTTCACCACCTCGTAACACATAGTTAGTGGCAAAGTATCTGACTTGTCTATCCACTGGAGTAGATGGATTATCCAAGTAATCAATGAGTGGTTGGCGCCAATCTGCATCGATAGCCTCTACTGTAGCAACATACCATTCATCCGCGTCTACCCTTCGAGCCATGAAAGAAGGTAACGTTCTCCTTTCAACTTTCAAAATCCTCTCGCAGACTCCATCAGTCAAAGTTATGCCAGTGGCAATTTGTGCCAACTCATTCGCCGCAAAGTTGTGTGCCCTTGGGATGTAATCTAGAGTGACATCACTGAATTGCTCCAGCAACTCTATAGCCCTTTCCCAAAATGGAACCAAAGTAAAGGTTGTGCACTTATATGATCCCTTAAGCTGGTTGATCACCAGCAAAGAATCGCCGAACACACTTACCACTATTGCCCCCATTGCGAGCAACATTTCCAATCCGATTATGAGTACCTCATATTCAGCCTGATTGTTGGTGCATTTCCACTCTAGTTGGAAAGAATACGCGTGACGAACCTCCAGAGGACTTACCAGAGATATCCCAGCGTCGGATAGACTCTCAGTGCTGCTCCCATCAAAGTATAGCTCCCAGGGCTGCAGTAGAATGGCCACCACGTCTAACTCTCTGTACTGTAAGTCTTGTTCTACTGGATGATGAAGCAGGAAATCCGAAACCGCCTGTCCGGTTTGTGCCTTCAGAGGTGTATATTGTAGTGAGAACTCAGACAAAGCTAACACCCATTTGCAAATACGACCCCTAAGAATAGGTCTAGTTAACATGTATTTCACCAAGTCTGTCTGTGCCACCACTACCGTTGTGAAAGATAACATATAATGACGTAACTTGCAACCGGTGAAATACAACGCGAGGCACAACCGTTCCATGTCACTATATCTGGTTTCTGCATCTATCAACGTCCTGCTAAGGTAATACACAGCATGCTCAACCACTTTATCGTTATCTTGGCGTTCATCTTGTGCTAACAGCGCAGCGATGGACGTTTCACATGCTGAAATGTAGAGCTTCAAAGGGTGACCAGGCCGTGGAGGCATCAGGACTGGCGGTGAAACTAGGTACTGCTTTATTCTGTCGAACGCTTCCTGGTGACTTGTTTCCCAACGAAATTCCGTAGATGCTTTTAGCTTTAATAGCGATGTAAAAGGTTGAATCTTTCCTGCTGAATTCGAGATGAACCTGCGCAAGAAGTTAATCTTTCCTAATAACTGCTGCAATTCCTTCTTGTTAGTTGGAGCTGGAGCTTCTATTACCGACCTGACTTTGTCCGCTGATAAGTGCGTTTTACGCTATGTTTTTAATATGTTTTTACCCTCATTTGTACTTGGTTTATTCCTTAGTAATGTCATTTTTACTTATATTGAGTCAAAAGGGTTTTTCTGTAGAGCAATGGCTAAAACATGTATTTATACAGAAATTTGTGCTTAAGTGCTGCCTATGAGCCCAAGAACTTGTGTATAAGGCCTACATGGATCCAATAACATGTAGAGGAGTCCAAGGAATCAGAAATCCAAGGTCCAAGTCGAAATCTTTGTCCAAAGATAAAAGGAGGAAACCCAGCTCAACAAGGAAGGTGTCTCCTTGAAGTTCCTGAATTCTCTAGGGTTTCTCTTCGAAATTTTCTGTATAAATAGGACCTATGTACATCAAATTTCGTGTCTTTCAATTGCTCAAGCCTTAGTATAGCCAAGCTCTACCAAAAACCCTAAACACACAAGCTGCTGCCGCCGCCGCCGCACCAACCAATTGCTTCCATCCGCCGCCGATTTCACCTTCTTCCCTAGCCGATCTATATAGGTAGCCTAGGTATGAAGTTCATCAAGGTTGTGTGTAAAAATCTACTGTGGTTTATCAAGTTTTATTATAGATTATTCTATGGTTTTCGGTTTTATACATTGCATGTGTTCTTGAGTTCTTCTTTGTGATTTTCTTGAAACTATGTGTGATGTATAACGTTCTAAGTATATTTTAGTTTCATGATTTAGATTAAGTTGCTGTATGTTCTTGTGTGTAGTATGTTCTAATTGATTAATCATCACCTGATCACGTAATCGAACCCTAGGTTAATTTGAATGGTACCCAAGTTAACTATTAGGGGGGAGTTTAATCTGCCGTAGTAATCTAGGATCAAGTTAGGCATATTTGATAGTTTGATTCTAGTTGCTGCAAAGGGTTGCTAGGGTGAGTGATTTGCATGTTGAATAGGATGAGTGACGCCATACCTAGGACCATGTCTTCAACCGACTCTAGTTCGTAAGTGTATCTTGTTTAGGTTAGGCATATTTGATAGTTTAAACAAGGTGACACATATGTTTTAGGTTCAGGCATATTTGAAGTTCCTAAAAACACATGAGAAGTCTTAAAAGGTTGAAATCAATGAAAACATATGATAGTGCGAGCATCACTATTTAATCTTGCATGAAATTGTTATATGCTTATTGCGGTGTTTGTTATGTTGTGTACTTGAGTATTGATTGACCATTGTATGTAAATAATTCTGTTTTCTTTTCTTTATGTTTCGAACCACCTTATAAATCCCCCATTTAAAATCGTAAATATGTTAATACTTTTGCATTTGTGTATACTTGTATATTATGTGACAGATAATTGTATATGTTATGTATTTGTGTATTTTTGTATAAAGTGTGTGAATATTACTAACGATTTGTTTGGCAGACATAATCCTTCCCTAGTGTCCCCGGCTAGAACGATCCCTACTTACAGTTACTACAATGATAGGGTTTTAAATTGCAGGTTGTTGAAAAACGGCCTCGTCAGTTTTTGGCGCCGTTGCCGGGGATGCTAAAAAGGATTTTTGTTTTGTGTATATATATGTTTGTGAATTAACCTTGTTTTCTTGTAGGTGCCGAAGCATGTGTGTGCCAAAACACATATGTTTTGAATGTATATTGTGTATTGCCAATTTGTACATTGTATATTTGTGTATGTGCCGAACTTGTATGTATCATATTTTCATGCCATATGTGTTGTAATTATTGTAACTTAGTAAATATTTAGGAGGTTTATTGTTTCATATGTGTTTGGAGTTTATTGTGGTTTTTAAAGTGTAACATGTAGGGAGAAGCCGCATTTGTTAATCTTAGCCTAAACCCTTCATGTTATTTGCGGATTTCATGAGGTTGAGGGCGGCTTTGATTAACACTTGTCGAGTGGTCTAGTGACCCGAGTTTGTTCCTAGCTGAGTAAGGGGCCGTTCTGTCATAGATATGGAATTCAGGTTTGTCCAATTGGATCTCAAGATCATGACTGACCACTCTTCTCGGTGAAGGGGTCGATAGGGGTCCGCCTCCTTGATCACAAAACGAGTCCTGCCTGGTTCTTGTAGGGGGTTCGCCCCCCGTGACATTGACACTTGCCTTCTGAAACCACGGAATCCGCTCGAACTAGCCAAATGCTTGGGCCGAAGCATCACCACACTTTAAACGCTAGAATTTACTTAGACATGTATGACGCCATGAACTTCAAATTAACTTGGCTTTAATTTTTGAGGTATATCGGACGAAGCATAACACTACCTTGGGCTGTATCAGTCCATTGCACAGTGGTCTTCCCTGCTCCACGTACCTTGAAAATTAGAGAGTTAATACAATCAGCTAGCAACTTTACTAGGTTGCCGACACTTTTGTGCTTACATGTCATTAAATTTGAAACTTATGCCATGCCATGCCATGATGTTGCCGAAATTTTTATAAGCTAAGTTTCGAATTCTATCTAAGTTTTTGACAATGCTCACTTGATCTTTGTTCAATTGTGCCAGATTGGTTTTGCAGGTTCCCATAAATGACCAGTTCTGACGAGAAATTGTTTGGTGACGTTGGACGCAAGGAAGCCAAACCTGGTCATGACGCCGAGCACAATGTTAACACAAAGTGAAGCAGAGCACGTTTCAAGGAGAAACAAAGGAGCTCATGAGAAGGTGACGTCACAAAGGAGAAGAGTCTAGGCTGATAGACTATAAACATTAAGCGCTGCATGAGAGGCAACTCATTTCAACCGTAGCTGTGGAGGAGCCATCAACGAGAGTTTGCATTTTTCTAATCCCTTCACTTTTATGGTTGACTTATTTATGTGTTTATTATGTGACTTAGACACATGCTTAGGAAATTATGACATTATTTTGGGTTTACATTGAGGACAATGTAATTTTCTAAGTGTGGGGTAGAGGTTACATAGTAACATATTTTTGTTTGGTGTGTTTTTTTCAAATTTTCCGAAACTTTTTAATTTTTGTCAAAATTTTTCAAATTTGTTTTAAATATTTTTAATTGTTTTTGAGTCTTAGGATATACCCTTAAAAGTCTATGATGAACTATATCTTTGAATGCATGATTGACGGTTTAACATTTATCTTAAGAAATTGCGAGTTTCATGGATATTGTGAATTAGTATGAATATTTGAGACTTGATTGATAATGAATTATGCATGTTTGATTAATTTGTTTCCATAAAAACCTATATGAGAATTTGAGCCCAAATACTTTCTTTTTCGAAATTTCACTATCTTTTCAAAACCTCATTATTCTTTGCATATTCAATGACTATGTGTTGTAGTTTTTTTTGATGGACTCTAGAATTTACTAGAACTTGCTTATGTGATTTTTGAAGCTTTATAATCATAAATTGTCTTGATTTTGAATATGATTGAATTAAATCTCATTAGGATCACCACCATTGCCAAATAAAGCTTATGCCTATTTTGTGCCCATCGTGGGACTCCTTAGTTAACCCCTTTGAGCCTACATTGAACCTTTTATTTCATCACCTTTAAACAGAATTCCTTTGCTTAGAATAGCTAAACCTTTACCTTGTTATCAAGACTTGGCAAAGTATTTTAATGGAGCTGTGTTGCGTGATGCTGTGAAGCAAGTGTGGGGTGAACAATGTGCTAAAGAGCAAGTGTGGGGTAAAACACCATATGATTATAAATGTATGTGCCATGTATAAACAAAAAGAAAGAAATATGTCCGAAAAAAAATAATAATAAAAGAAAAGAAAAGAAAAAAATTCGGATAGAATTAAAGTTCAAGGCACAAATTCTTTTATGGTGTTTTGTAAAGTTTGTGAATTTGGAGTTAGTGATTATTTGAAGGTCTAAAAGTGTTTATATGACCTTTGTCCTGTTCACAATATGGGGAGAAGTCAAGAATGACGTATGAGTCCAACATGAAGAAATTCGACCCTTGAAGTGAAGACATGAGGAGGAGCGAGATTTGCTAAAGTCTTGGTGATTTCTTATAGCACCACTTATCCCAAAAATTCCTACCTTATGAAACCAAGCCCCATTACAACCATTTTATTGAGATTAATTCATGATTCTTAAGATAGCTAAATTTGATTTGTGGAGATTTTCTCATGAGTCAAGCATATGGTTTTGGTCCATTATTGCACATAGTTGTTATATGAGGTTTTTCCATGAATTTCTATTCACAAAGAGCTTTTATTTGTTGAAATATGCAAGTTATTTGTTATCTTATCATCTTTTCCCTTGCATATACTATTGAGTGAATACCATGGATGAGTGATTAGAAGAGAGTATGCCATTGTGAGGTGGAACGGTTATCATACATGTTTGTGCTATATGATCTCATATCTTACTTGTTCATGCTATGATACATGCTTATGAAGCTTTGCAATTATGTTTTTCATTCGAATGTTCTAACTTGAAAGTTATGCATGATAAAGATCCTGAGACAATCTTTCTAAGGGTATTAGAAGTTTTTGAGTCGTTTGTTTTTGTTTTTAGTTTTAGAGTCAGTTTGCTAAGGGACTAGCAAAGGGTAAGTGTGGGGTAGTTTGATAAGTGCGTTTTACGCTATGTTTTTAATATGTTTTTACCCTCATTTGTACTTGGTTTATTCCTTAGTAATGTCATTTTTACTTATATTGAGTCAAAAGGGTTTTTCTGTAGAGCAATGGCTAAAACATGTATTTATACAGAAATTTGTGCTTAAGTGTTGTAAAAACCGATTTTGGATAAGACTTGGTTATTTCTCTTATGATTCACCATACCTTTACATTGTTAATTTTGATGAATTTGGTTTAATGTGTAGATGACATGTAAATGAGCATATGAGAACAAGAATCATGAAGATTGGACTCATGGAGGACAACAAAAGAAGCCATGGAAAAGAAGAAACTCCGAAACATAAGGTTTTGATCCGAGCAGAAATTTCCAGAAACCATAACTCAACTTCAAAGATTTCCCTAGGACGATACAGGAGGAACCAGGGAACATGCCATATATGGATAGAAAGCTGTGGATGTCTAGTTTCTAAATATTTTTGAATCGCAGCAATCCGAGTTCTGAGGAAAAAGTTATGCCGGAAACAATGACCAGAGGTCAGTCTCGCGAATGAAACTCTCCCGCGAATGAAATCTTATTCGCGAGCAGAAATCTCTCCCGCGAACAGAAATCCTACATCAACTTCGGAAAATCATATCTAAATATCCAGGAGGAATCTGAGGACGAGCCATATATCATTGGAAAGCTACGAAAGTCTAGTTTTCAGATCTTCTTGAATCACAGCATTTGGAGTTCAGATGAAGGAGTTATGATCAAAACAATGGACGGAGGTCAAGCTGCAAAACTGGGCAGTTTCTGCCTAAGTTGTCACACGAGTTTGGGAGGATGTTTCTTCACCAAAATTCTTCCCAAGCATGTCAAAAGACTTAAAAGAAGCTTAATGAAGTCATGGGAAGCTGCATTGAAGAAGGAGATTCGAAGAAGTCATCATGGCAGCCGAAACAACCAAGTGTGGAGCTTTTCCGGTCAAACCGGGAAAGTCTGTCCTTGCCGAGTTTGTCCATGATTTCGGCTGCCTATGAGCCCAAGAACTTGTGTATAAGGCCTACATGGATCCAATAACATGTAGAGGAGTCCAAGGAATCAGAAATCCAAGGTCCAAGTCGAAATCTTTGTCCAAAGATAAAAGGAGGAAACCCAGCTCAACAAGGAAGGTGTCTCCTTGAAGTTCCTGAATTCTCTAGGGTTTCTCTTCGAAATTTTCTGTATAAATAGGACCTATGTACATCAAATTTCGTGTCTTTCAATTGCTCAAGCCTTAGTATAGCCAAGCTCTACCAAAAACCCTAAACACACAAGCTGCTGCCGCCGCCGCCGCACCAACCAATTGCTTCCATCCGCCGCCGATTTCACCTTCTTCCCTAGCCGATCTATATAGGTAGCCTAGGTATGAAGTTCATCAAGGTTGTGTGTAAAAATCTACTGTGGTTTATCAAGTTTTATTATAGATTATTCTATGGTTTTTGGTTTTATACATTGCATGTGTTCTTGAGTTCTTCTTTGTGATTTTCTTGAAACTATGTGTGATGTATAACGTTCTAAGTATATTTTAGTTTCATGATTTAGATTAAGTTGCTGTATGTTCTTGTGTGTAGTATGTTCTAATTGATTAATCATCACCTGATCACGTAATCGAACCCTAGGTTAATTTGAATGGTACCCAAGTTAACTATTAGGGGGGAGTTTAATCTGCCGTAGTAATCTAGGATCAAGTTAGGCATATTTGATAGTTTGATTCTAGTTGCTGCAAAGGGTTGCTAGGGTGAGTGATTTGCATGTTGAATAGGATGAGTGACGCCATACCTAGGACCATGTCTTCAACCGACTCTAGTTCGTAAGTGTATTTTGTTTAGGTTAGGCATATTTGATAGTTTAAACAAGGTGACACATATGTTTTAGGTTCAGGCATATTTGAAGTTCCTAAAAACACATGAGAAGTCTTAAAAGGTTGAAATCAATGAAAACATATGATAGTGCGAGCATCACTATTTAATCTTGCATGAAATTGTTATATGCTTATTGCGGTGTTTGTTATGTTGTGTACTTGAGTATTGATTGACCATTGTATGTAAATAATTCTGTTTTCTTTTCTTTATGTTTCGAACCACCTTATAAATCCCCCATTTAAAATCGTAAATATGTTAATACTTTTGCATTTGTGTATACTTGTATATTATGTGACAGATAATTGTATATGCTATGTATTTGTGTATTTTTGTATAAAGTGTGTGAATATTACTAACGATTTGTTTGGCAGACATAATCCTTCCCTAGTGTCCCCGGCTAGAACGATCCCTACTTACAGTTACTACAATGATAGGGTTTTAAATTGCAGGTTGTTGAAAAACGGCCTCGTCATCCGCTGGAATCTCGATACCACGCTGATGAACCACAAACCCTAGGAAGTCGCATGACTGAACCCCAAAAACACATTTAGCTGGGTTCATCCTGAGTTTATGTTTTCGCATCCTTATGAAGACCTTTCGTAGATCCTCTATGTGATCTGCCTTAATCTTGGACTTCACTACCACATCATCAATATAAACCTCCAATATCTTCCCCAGTATGTCATGGAAGATAAGGTTCATCGCCCTTTGATATGTGGCGCCAGCATTCTTAAGCCCAAAAGGCATGACTTGGTATTCGAATGCTCCTGTAAAGCCTGGACATCTGAAAGCCGTCTTGTGCTTGTCTTCTTCCTCCACAGGAATCTGGTGATATCCTGCGGTTCCATCCATAAATGACAACAGCTCATGCCCTGCTACTGCATCAACTAGCATGTCTGCCATTGGTATAGGATACACGTCCTTAGGTGTGGCAGTATTCAGATTTCTGTAATCCACGCACACCCTCATCTTACCATTCTTCTTTCTGACTGGTACTATGTTAGATAACCACTTGGCATACTTTGCAGGTCAAATAATTCCAGACTTAAGCATCTTTTCCACCTCTTCCTTTACTGAAGCCGCTGTATCGGCATGCATTCGCCTAGGTTCCTGCCTGACTGGCCTGTAACCGTCCATGATTGGAAGCTTGTGACAAACTAACTCTGGTGCTAATCCAGGCATGTCTTCGTATTTCTCTGCGAAGCAATCCTTGTACTCGTGAAGTAGCTCAATGAGCTTCTGTTTTTGTTCAGGTTCCAAATACATACTTATTCCAACCTCCATTGGTTCCTCTAGGGTCCCTAGGTTGACTTTCTCTACTGGATCCTTGACCTTAGGTGGAGTATCATCCAAAGCTGCCAGAGCTGCCTGGATAATCTCTTCCTCTTCTTCGTCATATACCAAAACATCATCGTTAATGCATTCTACTGCTGCCACCTGTTGGTAATTTACTGGCTCCTGCCTAAAAATAGATAATCTCTGGTGCAGGGAAGCGTAGGCTTCCAACTCCTCCTTGCTGAGTTGTGGCTTCATTGACTGTTTTGGGGTAAAATCATGGAGATTGGTCTACTGGCGTCTGCTTGAAGCTGCGCCAATCCCCATTGTGTAAGCTCAGTGGAGGTCACCCCATATGGATTTCCTTTCTTTGTAACACCACTGATTTTCAAAGGCCTCATATCCTCACTGTAATAACTTGCCTCCACAAAGCAAGCTGCTACTGAAAATGGCCTAGGATCAGCCTTGATTATTTCAGACTCGTTTGTTTCTGGGTTCCAGATGGCAAGCTCTTGATGGAGAGAAGAAGGAACACACCCAGCCTGGTGCAGCCAATCTCTTCCTAAGATCATAGTATAAGGGGCTGTGCATTCAGCCACAAAGAAGGTCTGATACATCTCTGATGGGCCAACCCTGATTTTCAGTATCACCACTTCGAGTGTCTGAGCTATGTTACCGGCAAAACTTTTACCTTCATCTTGCTTTCTAGAATCTTCTCCTTCAGAATCTGAAGGTAATTCATGGTCTGTACGGTAAGAACACTTACAGCAGCCCCCGTATCCACCAGTATCTTACTGACCCTTTTGTCCATCATGTCAGCAGACACGTATAATGGTCGCAAATGTTGCCTCATGGCGAATGTGGGCTTGGAGAACAAAACATATTTCTTTCTCAACTCGGGGTCCATGTCTCCTTTATCTTCGCTTGCAGCAAGCTCTTCCCTGCGAACAAATGATTCCGCTCCAGTCTCACCTTCCGACATGTTGAGGAAAACTTCAGACGAAATTGGCTCGTCCAATGCGTACATGGAAGGTAAGACATACACCATATTGCAATATGTGTTTGTCTCTGGGGCTGTTATCACGGCTTCAGTTGTTACGTAAACCTGAGCCGACTCAGACTGGTCTCTGATCATCTCACCATGGTCGTTCTCCATGTAAAGCATGCTGCATGGCAAACTTTCGTCCACGCCCCCGGTTTCTTCTTCGTCTTCCTCCATATCGTTTTCTGTAACGCGAGGTGTACCGACTTCTGATTCCTCTTCTGCACGGGCAAATGCTTCCGCCATCTGCTTTACTAAAGAAACCTCTGGAACAGGTTTCTGCTGCTCAACCTCAGTTATAGGTTCAGCCTTATCTGTTCTTCGAGACCCCTGATCTTGACGCTGAACTGCTTTTGGTCTCCATTCGAACTTTGTTTTCGACGTCTCCCTCATGTCTTCGTTCTTAGGACCTTCTGAGATCCTAACCCTTTTTGCCAGAGATGTCTCAGGTGTCTTATTAAAGGTGGAAGTAGATATTTTACCCACCACCTTCTGACCTACACGCGACCAGACTGATTCCCGCGTATGTTGACTTTTGTCGGTGCCAACCCTTGACCATACAGACTTTCGTTCGCCGCTATTTTCTTCTCGCGAGACTCTCTTCTGTCCGCTATGTTTCGTGGTAGAAGTCTCGGGGGTATCGCGAACGTTTCTGATAGGACAATAAGGTCTAGCTGACAATAAATCCAGCTTTCGCCTTAGCTGTTCTGGAGTCTCTTTGATTTGGTCCGGGCTGACTAGACCTTTATCCAACGCTTCCAAAAGCCTCTTGGTCTTGCCGTATCTTCGCTGCACGCTCCTAGTCTGAGTAGGCGTAGCTTCCACCACCTTTCCTCTTTCTCTGATCATCTAGACGTTGTCCTTGAGTACGTTCCTAGAAGCTGGCGGTATGTAAGGTTTGCTCACTACATCCTGCGAGTAGACCATTGGCTTCTTCCCCTCCATTCTCGCCTGGCGTAGCCGCAAGTAGAGGTTGGAATCCCTCTGACTAGGACTTGCTGATCTTCTCATCTGCTTTAGACTGTGTGGCTGATACGCTTCAGGGGGTGTAGTAACAGCACTCTTCTGCTCCTGTTGTGGCTCTTTAGCAATGCCACATTCAGTTTTGCACCTATCGCACAACATGACTGCTGATGCACCTGCTCTTGATTCTTTCCGCTTGACAACTTCTGTTTCTCCATCTATAGTGCTCAGGTCAAGCGTTAGTTTTCTGTTACCCCGAACCAAATCAACTACAGCCACATCTGCTACCGCTGGATCACAAAAGGTGATTGACCCCTCATTGACCCATTGTTGTATCTGATCTTTGAGCTGCATGCACTGAGAAGTCTTGTGAGTCCACAAGTTATGAAACTTACAGTGGGTCTTACCAGCTATTGCTTCTTCTGGGGGGTAGACTCCCCATGGGATGGCCACCTCGTTGGCCATGATCAGCTTGTTCAGGATAACATGAGCCCTACTAGCATCGTAAGTGTACTCTTTGAACTTTGGCCTTGCTGGCAGTGGCTTCTCCTTCTTTCCCTCACACGGCACCAAGTCAACCATATTGATTGTGGGAAAAGGATCGATGTCCACCCAAGCTGCAGTCTTTTCTTCATTCGCTCCGAGCTTTCCCTCGTTGATCCAAGTTTGGATAGTGTTCTTCAAGCGAATGCATTCTGATGTGTTATGGTTCCAGAGATTATGGAACCTGCAGTACTTCTTTCCCTTGAGCTGCTCCTGGGTAGGGGGAGGTCCAAAGTCATTCCTTACCTTCCCCAATGCCGTCAAATCCTCCAAAATCTCCGGTGCTTTATGTGCATTATATGTATAAGATTCGTACTCCGGCTTGGCAAACGCGGCAAACGAAATCTTTACTGGCTCCTTAGACATTTTTAACACCTGGGACTTGATAGGCTGTCTGCCTGCTAACTCTACCGCTGCGACTTCTTCCTCATAACCCATCATGTATGGGTCTGCATAGGGCATAGCTTGTGGAGCCGAATAGTAGGGATCCATGTGGGAATATATTGCCCCCACAGTCTTGTGCCTTGCTGGAGGCATTCTGGGCCTCAGCGTTCCTGGGATGAGAGCCAAGTTGTTCCTGGAATTGTTGGCTTCCTCATCCAGCTCATTCAGAAAGTACTGGTAACTGCCAACCCTGTTCATTAGGTCAGCCATGCTAGAGAACACTCCATCATGGTGTTTTGCTCTCTGCCTCTTTTCCAATCCTCGAATTGCAATTTTGATCAGGTCAGGCTCTGGTATTGGAGTTTTGCACTTGGCCTGCTGAATCTTGAACCTCTTGAGGAACTCTACAGATAACTCCATAGGTTGCTGATACATAGCTGTCAAAGAAGACAAGTCAACCTCTGGTTCCACAGTTCCAAATGTGGTTCTAAACATGGTTTCCATCACGTTCCAGTCAGGGACTGATCTTGGTATCAACTTGGTGTACCATGTCAGTGCTGACCCCGACAATGAGGCCCCGAACGTGCGTAACTTAAAAACAGTGTCCGCACCATATGGTCCACACTCGCCTGTGAATCTTGCGATGTGGGTGGCTGCGTCTTCAGATCCTTCTCCTGAGAACGAAGTGAATCTTATCTGTCGATAATGTTCTGGCCATGGGCTTTCAGCCACCCATTCTGGATACGGATGTGCGTATGCGGTGTTCACAGCAACAACGGGAGTTGCCCTTATTGCCTCCTGTATCATATTTTGGACTGCATCCCAGTCCAGCTGAGGTCTCCTTTGAATAGGTGTAGGCGAACGACGTGGTTGCTGCCTTGGAGCCCTCTGTCGTCCTCTAGCCCCTCCAGGGTTCTGATTATTGTGCACCGCTAATTGGTCATCACCCACACGAAGTGGGCCAAATCCCTCTCGATGCACGGTTCTTCTATCCACCTGGTGATCGACCTCCTCTAGCAATTACGCTTTTTCATTCAAATGTTCATGCTATGATACATGCTTATGATCTCATATCTTACGTGTTCATGCTATGTTACATGCTTATGAAGCTTTGCAATTACGCTTTTTCATTCAAATGTTCAAACTTGAAAGTTATGCATGCTAAAGAATCTGAGACGAATCATTTAAGGGTATTAGCTGTTTTTGTGTCGTTAGTGTTAGTAGAGTCTTATATTTAGTTTGCTAGGGACTAGCAAAGGGTAAGTGTGGGGTAGTTGATAGGAGCATTTTATGCTACGTTCTTAATATGTTTTTACCCTCATTTATGCTTTGTTTATCCATTATTAGGTTAGTATTAGTAGATATTTAGCATAAGGGATTATTTGTAGAACATTGGCTAAAACATGTGTAAAATAGGTAAAGTATGTGCAATATCGTTAAAAGCTGAAATTGGAAGTGTTCGTGATGTTTTTCTTAAGTTTCTGTAAACCAATACATTGTCACCACTTGATTATATCTTTTGAATGTGTAGGTGACATGTATATGGACATAACGAAACAAGAATCATGAGGATCGGACTTATGGAAGGTCACAAAAGAAGCATGGAAAGACAAGAGGCCAAAAGCATGAATTCGGAACAAAAACAGAGGATTTCCAGAAACCATAACTCAACTTCAAAGATTTCCCTAGGACGATTCGGGAGGAACCAGGGAACGTGCCATATATGGATGGAAAGCTGTGGATGTCTAGTTTCTAAATCTTTTTGAATCACAGCAATCCAAGTTCTGAGGAAGGAGTTATACCGGAAACAATGGCCGGAGGTCAGTCTGCTGGAAACAGGACAGAATTTGCTGAAGTTGTCTACCGAGTTCGTGAGTGTGTTTTCTTCACCAAAATCCTTCCCAAGCATGCCAAATGATTGATGAAGAGCTTAATGATGATATGGGAAGTTGTTTAGAAGAAGAATCGAAGAAATCACCAAGGAGAAGCCGAAAATAACAACTACGAAAGTTATCCCGGTCAAAACAGGATAACTTGGTCTACCGAGATTATGGAAGCCTTTCGGCTGTCCTAGGAGTCCATGAGCATGAAAGAGAGCCCAATGCCGATCCACACACATGAAGAAGAGTCCATGAAATCAGAAAAAGAAGTTTTTAAAGTATTTTCCAAGTCAGCAAATTAAAGAGAAGGAAGACAAATCCAACAAGGAAAGAAGAGAAACCTACCCGGTTTGGAACACAAGGGGCTGCCGATTTTCATTAGGTTTCTTTAGGGTTTTGTCTCTATAAATACACATGTAACACAGTAGAAAAAGTGTCTTTCAATTGCTCAAAACATAGTATAGCCAAACTCTACCAAAAACCCTCCTTACACAGAAAAACACCAAGCCGCCGCCGCCAACCCTTGCTGCCAACTGCCCATCTTCCGCCGATCATCTTTTCACCCTTTGCCGATCTATATAGGTAGGTTAAGGATGAATAATTCCATGGTTTGTGTATGTATTTTCTGTGTAAAAACAGTTGGTTCTTTATATATATATTTGTTTTGGTTTTTGGTTTTACGTTATAAACATGTTTGCTTGTTCTTCTTGGTGATTTTCATGTGATTGTGTTTATAATTGTAATGATTTAGATTGCATGTTAGGATTTTGATTTAGTTTAAGTTGTTTATGTTTGTGTTTAGTAGATGTTGAATTGATTAATCATCACCCGAGCATATAATCGAACCTTAGGTTAATTTGAATGATCACAAGTTAGCTATTAGGGGGGTGTTTCATGCGCCGTAGTATTCTAGGTTGAGTTCACCGGGTCGGGCTCTCAGTTCTAGTTGCTGCCAAGGGATGGTAGGGTGAGAGATTTGCATGCTAATAGGATGAGTGACGACATACCTAGGATCATGTCTCCAATGACTCATGAACGGTAAGTGTATTTTGTGTTAATGTGATGCGGGTCGTAAGCATTAAACAGGATGACACATAAACTTAGGATGATGCGTGTCGTAAGTTCTAAGTTACTTGAGAAGTCTAAATAGTTGGAATTAATTTGCATCTATGATAACATAAACATAATAACTTGATCTTTCATAAAACTTATATGTTCTCTAATCGGTGTTTGCTATATCTTGTGCTTGAGTATTGATTGACCAATGTATGTAAATATTTCTGTTTTCTTTTCTTTATGTTTCGAACCACCTTATAAATCCCCCATTTAAAATCGTAAATATGTTTATACTTTTGCATTTGTGTATACTTGTGTTTGGTTTAGAATTTGCAGTCCTTCAAACAACCGGCTTGTAAATTTGTGCTAGGCGTGCCAGTACCTTTGGGTCAGGTACAACCTTGAAGTTGGATGCTGCTTGCTTCCCTCTTCTGACTTCTTCTCACAGCGACCGTGACAGACGCCGATCTTCTTCCTCTGTGCTGAGTTCTCTTTATAGACCTACAAGGGAAAAGTCCCTCTAGGATTTTTCTCCAACCTTTTGCGGATGGCCGAATCTTACTTAGTATGCAACGAAACTAAGCAGCGGGTATCAAGATATGCAGGATATGAACTGGCGAACGGATTCTCCAGAACTGGTTGCGGGAGTAAAACTGCTCAACGGATTGAACAGGGGAGTAGTAAGATTTCAACGGATTGAAACCTGTCAGACTTAACGGATTAAGTCCCTTGTGCAGCTTGACGGATCAGGCTACGGTTGCTGACGGATCAGGCTTGGTTGCTCCGGAGAGGCTTGAAGACTTTCGCGTGGCGAAGTTGTTGTCTGTTTGTTGATAGATGTCGTTGTGTCTTTCTCTTGCATCTCAACCCCTTTATATAGTGAATACTAGGGTAGATATTTACTTGCGAATCAAGGCATGGCATCAAATAATCCTTCTTGTAGTGCAAGACAAACTCTTAAAGCCCAATCGTATAAGCCCAACACTATTCTGTTGGTAACTTAACCTCCTGCAACCACGTGTTTTGTTTCTTATAATACTCTCGCGAACGCTTTTCCACCCGCGAACGTATTTGACCTATCAAAATATGACATGTTAATCAATTTAAACCCTATCATTGTACTTTGGTAAGTAGGGATCGTTCTAGACCGGGGACACTAGGGAAGAACTTATTTCTGCAAAACAGATAGTTAGGAATATTCACACAATATAAACAAATATATACACAAAGAATAATATGGGGGGTTTATATGAGTTTCGGCAATAAACAAAACAGAAAAATAAAACAAGAACAAATATGTACAAGATTGGTCACTTTATCGTTTCAAGAACATAACAAGTAAACTCCGATTAGCATGCAAATAGTTTTATGAAAGGTTAAATTATCTTATTTATGTTTTCACAATTGCAAATTAGTTCCAACCCTTAAGACTTCTCAAGTGTTTAAAGTTGTCTCAGCGCTCAACCCTAAACTATGTGACTACTTGACTAAACTGTCTCAGCGCTCAATCTAATCAAGCAACACTTACCGTCCACGAGTCGTTGGAGACATGTTTCCTAGGTATGGCGTCACTCATCCTATTCCACATGCAAATCTCTCACCCTACCATCCCTTGTAGCACCTAGGACCGAGTTGTCTCAGCGCTCAACTCGACCTAGAATACCACGGCACATGAAACACCCCCCTAATAGCTAACCTGTTGCAATCAAGCTAACCTAAAGTTCGATTATCTGCTCGGGAGAGGATTAACTAACTTAACAATTGTTAAACACACAAATACAGATTCTTTAACTTCTTTTACAACCCTAACATGCATACTAAATCGTTACACAACTCACATGTTATTAAAAAGATCACAAAGAAAAACTTAACAACATCCGAAATTGTATAAAACCAAAAATCCAAAAATAATATTTATGAAGAACAATAAACACAGTAACAATACACAAAGACATGGAGAAATCCATACCAAATCCTACCTAAAAGGTTCGGCTAAGGCAAGGATGGTTGGCGGCAAGGGATGATTGATGCGGCTGCAAGGGGTGGTCGGCGGCAGCTTTGTGTTTTGGCTGTGTGAGGGTTTTTGGGTAGAGTTTGGCTATACTATAAGACTTAAAACTGATAAAGGACCCCTAAACACGAGCTATACAGCCTCTATTTATACAGAAATATTGAAGAGAAACCCTAGCTGACTCGGTTAAGGAAAGGCAATCCTATTCCACTCGGTTTCCTTATTGCTCAATGATTCCTCCTTCAATGCAGCTTCTTATCCGAATTTGGACTCCTTCTTCTGATTCCTTGGACCTTCCTACATGTTTATGGACTCATGTAGGCCTCATGTACGAAATCTTGGTCTTTGATGGCAGCCAAAACCAGTGATAGGTCCAGCAAGGTCAGCTTTCCCGGTTTGACCGGGAAACCTTACACTTAACCAAAATATGGCTGCCTTGATGCTTCTTCGTATTTTCTTCTTTTGTCCAGCTTCCTAACACTTCATTAAGGTCTTGATACATCTCTTGACAAATTTGGGAAGCCTTTTGGTGAAGAATCATCTCCCAAAACTCGTTAGACAACTTAGGCAGTTTCTGCCCAGTTTTGCAGCCTGACCTCTGTCCACTGTTTTCCTCATAACTCCTTCGTCTCAACTCCGATTGCTGCGATCGAAATGGGGTTGAAAAGTAGACACACACAGCTTTAATTCCATATGTGGCACGCCTTCTAACTCCTCCTGAATCTTGAGATATGATTTTCCAAAGTTGACGTACGTTTTCTGGCAGATTCTGTCCGAGAGCAAAACAATGTCCAAAAGTGTTTCTTCTTTTCCGTGGCCTCACTTGTTGTCATTCATGAGTCCGTTCATCATGATTCCTGATACGTTAAGCGTATTTACCTGTCTTCTGCACATTTAAACAAGATACATCAAAACTGACAGGGTAACAAAATAACGAATCATAATAAAACGTCCAAGTGCTAGTCCAAAAACGGTTTTCATCATTTAAGTGCAATTTTCTGTATAAAAACGGCTAGTAGCCACAACTCTACGGAAAAACCCTCTTGACTATAAAACAAGTAAAAATAAACATACTAAGGCAAAAACAAAGTATAAATGGAGGTGAAAATCTATTAAGAACATGGCGTAAAACGCACTTATCAAACTACCCCACACTTATGCTTTGCTAGTCCCTTAGCAAACTGACTGATAGGAGCATTTTACGCTACGTTCTTAACATGTTTTTACCCTCATTTATGCTTTGTTTATCCATTATTTGGTTAGTATTAGTAGTTATTTAGCATAAGGGGTTATTTGTAGAACATTGGCTAAAACATGTGTAAAATAGATAAAGTATGTGCAATATCGTTAAAAGCTGAACTTGGAAGTGTTCTTGATTTTCTTAAGTTTCTGTAAACCGATACATTGTCACTACTTGATTATATCTTTTGAATGTGTAGGTGACATGTATGTGGACATAACAAAACAAGAATCGTGAGGATCGGACTTATGGAAGGTAGCAAAAGAAGCATGGAAAGACAAGAGGCCAAAAGCATGAATTCGGAACAGAAACAGAGGATTTCCAGAAACCATAACTCAACTTCAAAGATTTCCCTAGGACGATCCAGGAGGAACTAGGGAACGTGCCATATATGGATGGCAAGCTGTGGATGTCTAGTTTCTAAATCTTTTGGAATCGCAGCAATCCAAGGTCTGAGGAAGGAGTTATGCCGGAAACAATGGCCGGAGGTCAGTCTGCTGGAAACAGGACAGAATTTGCTGAAGTTGTCTACCGAGTTCGTGAGTGTGTTTCTTCACCAAAATCCTTCCCAAGCATGCCAAATGATTAATGAAGAGCTTAATGATGATATGGGAAGTTGTTTAGAAGAAGAAGAATCGAAGAAATCACCAAGGAGAAGCCGAAAATAACAACTACGAAAGTTATCCCGGTCAAAACAGGATAACTCGGTCTACCGAGATTATGGAACCTTTTCGGCTGTCCTAGGAGTCCATGAGCATAAAAGAGAGCCCAATGCCGACCCACACACATGAAGAAGAGTCCATGAAATCAGAAAAAGAAGTTTTTAAAGTATTTTCCAAGTCAGCAAATTAAAGAGAAGGAAGACAATTCCAACAAGGAAAGAAGAGAAACCTACCCGGTTTGGAACACAAGGGGCTGCCGAATTTTCATTAGGTTTTCTTAGGGTTTTGTCTCTATAAATACACATGTAATACAGTAGAAAAAGTGTCTTTCAATTGCTCAAGCCTTAGTATAGCCAAGCTCTATCAAAAACCCTAAACACACAAGCTGCTGCCGCCGCCGCCGCACCAACCAATTGCTTCCATCCGCCGCCGATTTCACCTTCTTCCCTAGCCGATCTATATAGGTAGCCTAGGTATGAAGTTCATCAAGGTTGTGTGTAAAAATCTACTGTGGTTTATCAAGTTTTATTATAGATTATTCTATGGTTTTCGGTTTTATACATTGCATGTGTTCTTGAGTTCTTCTTTGTGATTTTCTTGAAACTATGTGTGATGTATAACGTTCTAAGTATATTTTAGTTTCATGATTTAGATTAAGTTGCTGTATGTTCTTGTGTGTAGTATGTTCTAATTGATTAATCATCACCTGATCACGTAATCGAACCCTAGGTTAATTTGAATGGTACCCAAGTTAACTATTAGGGGGGAGTTTAATCTGCCGTAGTAATCTAGGATCAAGTTAGGCATATTTGATAGTTTGATTCTAGTTGCTGCAAAGGGTTGCTAGGGTGAGTGATTTGCATGTTGAATAGGATGAGTGACGCCATACCTAGGACCATGTCTTCAACCGACTCTAGTTCGTAAGTGTATCTTGTTTAGGTTAGGCATATTTGATAGTTTAAACAAGGTGACACATATGTTTTAGGTTCAGGCATATTTGAAGTTCCTAAAAACACATGAGAAGTCTTAAAAGGTTGAAATCAATGAAAACATATGATAGTGCGAGCATCACTATTTAATCTTGCATGAAATTGTTATATGCTTATTGCGGTGTTTGTTATGTTGTGTACTTGAGTATTGATTGACCATTGTATGTAAATAATTCTGTTTTCTTTTCTTTATGTTTCGAACCACCTTATAAATCCCCCATTTAAAATCGTAAATATGTTAATACTTTTGCATTTGTGTATACTTGTATATTATGTGACAGATAATTGTATATGCTATGTATTTGTGTATTTTTGTATAAAGTGTGTGAATATTACTAACGATTTGTTTTGCAGACATAATCCTTCCCTAGTGTCCCCGGCTTGAACGATCCCTACTTACAGTTACTACACGATAGGGTTTTAAATTGCAGGTTGTTGAATAACGGCCTCGTCACTGACTCTAACTGAAAGAAAAAAAAAACAAAAACAAAAACGAAAACAACTCTAATACCCTTAAGAAATTTTTGTCTCAGATTCTTAAGTATGCATAATCTCAAGCTTAAACATTCAAGTGAAAGCACAATTGCAAAAGTTCATAAACTTGTATTATAGCATGAAAAAGTGAGAAGTTTCGAAAATCATAAGTAATGAATGAAATTTTGATCCTCCTTTCCAAGGTACACTCTCTTTCTTTTTTTTCACTCGAAGAATGGTTTTCACTCATAAGTATATGCAAGAGAAAAGATGAGAAATAACGAATAACTTGCATATTTCAAGAAATAAAGGCTCTTTTGAAAAACATTTTTCTTGGAAAAACCTCATTTAATAACTAAGTGCAATAATGGACCAAAACCATATGCTTACTTATATGAAATTCTCCACAAATCAAGTTTAGTCATCTTAAGAATCATGAAATAATCTCAAGGGTTGTAGTGGGGCTTGGTTTCATAAGGTAGGAATTTTTGGATAAGTGGTGATAGTAAGAAATCAAGACTTAGCAAATTTAAGCTTCATCCTCCTTATGTCTCTTCTTCATGCAGTGGACAAGGGTCAAATATACAACTTTGGACCCTCAAATAATATTAACTCCAAATCATGTAAACACCATATAACTCATGCCTTAGAAATATTTTTCTTTTCCGAAACATTTTTTTTTTCTTTAGCCGAAACTTTTATTTTTTTTTATTTTTTTTTCTTCTCTTTTTTTCCTTTAGTTTCGGCAAAATTTTTTTCTTTTTCAACCAATTTCGGACAACATATTTTTTTCCTTTTTTGGCATATATACTTTACAAAACAATGGTGTACCACCCCACACTTCAACTCTACCCCACACTTGTTCTTTAACATCTTTGCACAGCTTCATCAACAGTATTTCGCCAAGTCTTGAAAACAAGGTGAAAGATAACTATTCTAGGTTCAGGAAACTGTTTAAAGGTGATGAAAGAAAAGGCTTAATGTAGGCTCAAAGGGGTTTTACTAAGGAGTCCCACGACGGGCACAAAAATGGGCAAAGGCTTATTTTGGCTTTGGTGGTGATCCTAATTGAGATTAATTTCAATCATATTCAAAATCAAACAATTTATGATTATAATGCTTTGAAAATCACATAAATAAGTTCTAGTAAATTCTAGAGTCCATTAAACAGCTATAGCACATAGTTATTGAATAATGAAAATAATGAGGCTTTAAGTGAATTTTCAAAGGATATGGAATTTAATCACTCAAAAAGAAAGTATTTTAAGCTCAAAATCTCACAAAGGTTTTTATGGAAACAAAATAACAAAACATGTAAACTTTTTCTTCAAAAATCTCAAGTGTTCATACTTTACAAAATTCATGAAAACTTGCAATTTTTCTTAAGATAAATATTCAAACCTTCAATTATGCATTTTAAAGATAATTTCATCATAGACTTTTTAAGGGTATATCCTAAAACTCAAAAACAAATAAAAACTAAAAAGTACGGAAAATTTTAAAAATTGGAAGAAAATTTCGACATAAATTGAAAAACACACAAATAAAAATATGTTACTATGTAACCTCTACCCCACACTTAGAAAATTACATTGTCCTCAATGTAAACCCAAAATCATGTCATAACTTCCTAAGCATGTGTCTAAGTCACATAATAAACACATAAATAAATCAAAATATCAACCATAAAAGTGAAGGGATTAGAAAAATGCAAACTCTCGTTGATGGCTCCTCCACTGCTACGGTTGAAATGAGTTGCCTCTCATGCAGCGCTTAATGTTTATAGTCTATCAGCCTAGACTCTTCTCCTTTTGCTTTGATGGCGCCATCCTTTGTTGCCATGACTCTCCCACATTGTGCTTTTCAACATTTGTGCTCTTGTTGCTCATTCAACGATGAAGACACAATATCTGGTAAAGTGTCCTCTTCTCCTAGATATGCATACTTCAAGTGCTTGGGGAGATCTTTAAATTCTAACTTAGGGCCCTGTTCTAAAGATGATAACATTTTGTTAGTAATAATTGGAATTGACAAAGGAGAATCGTACCTCTGAGTGTAGGATCGTGCTTCAAACTTATCAACCACTGCTAGTATGGACAGCTCCAGACTATGCTGTGCCTCCTCATCCCATCTCCATTCTTGTCAAATCCGGCCCTTGCTCAATCTTTCTCAGTGCTTCCAAGTCTTCCTTGCTTGGCTGAGCTCATTTTTTTTTCTTAAAACGTGCTCTACTTCACTTTGTTTAGCAATGTGCACGATATCATGACCAGGTTTGGCTTCCTTGCGTCCAACGTCACCAAACAATTTCTCGTCAGAACTGGTCATTTATGGGAACCTGCAAAACCAATCTGGCACAATTGAACAAAGATCAAGTGAGCATTGTCAAAAACTTAGATAGAATTTGAAACTTAGCTTATAAAAATTTCAGCAACATCATGGCATGGCATAAGCTTCGAATTCAATGACATGTAAGCACAAAAGTGTCGGCAACCTAGTAAAGTTGCTAGCTGATTTTATTAACTCTCTAATTTTCAAGGTACGTGGAGCAGGGAAGACCACTGTGCAATGGACTGATACAGCCCAAGGTAGTGTTATGCTTCGTCCGATATACCTCAAAAATTAAAGGAATATACAACTTTCACACAAAAGAATATACAAGAGAGAAATTGTTAGTCAAAAATATGGCACAAAATATACAACTTTCACACAAAAGAAATTCGGTACATACACTAATATTCACACAAATATAAGAGAAAAATGTTAGTTGACAACAATATACAAAAATCCTTTTTAGCACCCCCGGCAACGGCGCCAAAAATTGACCTATCAAAATATGACATGTTAATCAATTTAAACCCTATCATTGTACTTTGGTAAGTAGGGATCGTTCTAGACCGGGGACACTAGGGAAGAACTTATTTCTGCAAAACAGATAGTTAGGAATATTCACACAATATAAACAAATATATACATAAAGAATAATATGGGGGGTTTATATGAGTTTCGGCAATAAACAAAACAGAAAAATAAAACAAGAACAAATATGTACAAGATTGGTCACTTTATCGTTTCAAGAACATAACAAGTAAACTCCGATTAGCATGCAAATAGTTTTATGAAAGGTTAAATTATCTTATTTATGTTTTCACAATTGCAAATTAGTTCCAACCCTTAAGACTTCTCAAGTGTTTAAAGTTGTCTCAGCGTTCAACCCTAAACTATGTGACTACTTGACTAAACTGTCTCAGCGCTCAATCTAATCAAGCAACACTTACCGTCCACGAGTCGTTGGAGACATGTTTCCTAGGTATGGCGTCACTCATCCTATTCCACATGCAAATCTCTCACCCTACCATCCCTTGTAGCACCTAGGACCGAGTTTTCTCAGCGCTCAACTCGACCTAGAATACCACGGCACATGAAACACCCCCCTAATAGCTAACCTGTTGCAATCAAGCTAACCTAAAGTTCGATTATCTGCTCGGGAGAGGATTAACTAACTTAACAATTGTTAAACACACAAATACAGATTCTTTAACTTCTTTTACAACCCTAACATGCATACTAAATCGTTACACAACTCACATGTTATTAAAAAGATCACAAAGAAAAACTTAACAACATCCGAAATTGTATAAAACCAAAAATCCAAAAATAATATTTATGAAGAACAATAAACACAGTAACAATACACAAAGACATGGAGAAATCCATACCAAATCCTACCTAAAAGGTTCGGCTAAGGCAAGGATGGTTGGCGGCAAGGGATGATTGATGCGGCTGCAAGGGGTGGTCGGCGGCAGCTTTGTGTTTTGGCTGTGTGAGGGTTTTTGGGTAGAGTTTGGCTATACTATAAGACTTAAAACTGATAAAGGACCCCTAAACACGAGCTATACAGCCCCTATTTATACAGAAATATTGAAGAGAAACCCTAGCTGACTCGGTTAAGGAAAGGCAATCCTATTCCACTCGGTTTCCTTATTGCTCAATGATTCCTCCTTCAATGCAGCTTCTTATCCGAATTTGGACTCCTTCTTCTGATTCCTTGGACCTTCCTACATGTTTATGGACTCATGTAGGCCTCATGTACGAAATCTTGGCCTTTGATGGCAGCCAAAACCAGTGATAGGTCCAGCAAGGTCAGCTTTCCCGGTTTGACCGGGAAACCTTACACTTAACCAAAATATGGCTGCCTTGATGCTTCTTCGTATTTTCTTCTTTTGTCCAGCTTCCTAACACTTCATTAAGGTCTTGATACATCTCTTGACAAATTTGGGAAGCCTTTTGGTGAAGAATCATCTCCCAAAACTCGTTAGACAACTTAGGCAGTTTCTGCCCAGTTTTGCAGCCTGACCTCTGTCCACTGTTTTCCTCATAACTCCTTCGTCTCAACTCCGATTGCTGCGATCGAAATGGGGTTACAAAGTAGACACACACAGCTTTAATTCCATATGTGGCACGCCTTCTAACTCCTCCTGGATCTTGAGATATGATTTTCCAAAGTTGACGTACGTTTTCTGGCAGATTCTGTCCGAGAGCAAAACAATGTCCAAAAGTGTTTCTTCTTTTCCGTGGCCTCACTTGTTGTCATTCATGAGTCCGTTCATCATGATTCCTGATACGTTAAGCGTATTTACCTGTCTTCTGCACATTTAAACAAGATACATCAAAACTGACAGGGTAACAAAATAACGAATCATAATAAAACGTCCAAGTGCTAGTCCAAAAACGGTTTTCATCATTTAAGTGCAATTTTCTGTATAAAAACGGCTAGTAGCCACAACTCTACGGAAAAACCCTCTTGACTCTAAAACAAGTAAAAATAAACATACTAAGGCAAAAACAAAGTATAAATGGAGGTGAAAATCTATTAAGAACATGGCGTAAAACGCACTTATCAGTATTTTGCTAACACACACCCCGCTTCGCGAGCGCGTTTCCCTCAGCGAACAAACTATCCCTCTTCGCGAGCGTGCTTCATTACTGTGCTCCTTGCGAGTGCTTTTGACTCTCCAAGCGTCCTCTGACCTTCTTGACCGCAGGCATCGGTCCACCTGCTTTCCTATAAATGGGCTTTTTACTTCTGGATCTAACAACTTGTATATTATGTGACAGATAATTGTATATGCTATGTATATGTGTATTTTGTATAAAATGTGTGAATATTACTAACGATTTGTTTTGCAGATATAGTCCTTCCCTAGTGTCCCCGGCTAGAACAATCCCTACTTACTAATACTACACGATAGGGTTTTAAATTGCAGGTTGTTAAGCGACGGCCTCGTCACTATGGTTTTGGTTTTACGCTAAAATTCATGGCAATTCATGTCCTGTGTGTGTAAGTGGTTTGAGTAAGGATAGATCAAGGGATGACAATTACTCTACAACAGGACAACTTGACAGAATAATTTATAGAAAGCGTAAACCAGAGCAGGGAGCCTTGTTCAAATGAGGTGATGGTTCATGTAACACAAGTCGTCATGGTTTTCTCATGGACTTGTTGTCATTAGTTTTGACTCCACGTTGTATTGTGTTACTAGAGGATTTAAATCCATTAGTGACATCGGACCTTACTCCTTAGGCGTGGTAATCATTTCCTGCATAGGGAATGGGTGAGCTGATATCTAAAGTTCAATGAAAGAATACGAGTATTCTTGAAGAAATTTTACTCGCGACAAGCGAGGTGTTGTTGAATCAGAATGAGTATTAGCGGTATTGTGAGGACGTCACATGCGGTTGGTAAAGACAATTGTTGGTGTTTGTTTGGCTAAACGAGAAGGGATAGGAGGTTGGTTAGTGGTCGAAGCTGTCGAGTGGTGCAGTTGGAATTTCGAGGACGAAATTTCATAAGGTGGGGAGATTGTAACATCCCGTACCTAAAAGTTACCTTTTCACAGAGGTTTACGAGTTACCGAGAGCTTTTAATTGGGGTCGGTAACTTGATAAGACATCGCTCGAGTTTATTTTCGAGTTTTTCTAAACTCTCCAAATACCTGATTTAATGACTCGATGTTGTATTACGTGTCGACACGAGTCTCCCGGTATTTTCAGAATATTTTTCAGAGCTTCCGGCTATTTTCTTTGAATTTCAGAAGTTTATGGTAATTTTTAATTATCAATCCGGTAAAAAGAGATTTACCATTTAACTAATTACTTTTTACCCATTTTAAATCTGGACCGTCAGATCAAGTTGGGTTTTGATCTGAACCGTCCATTTGGGTTTAAATAGAGGGGAGAGGGTTGACTCGGGTCAGACCCCCCCTTCGTCTCTCTTTCTTCGCTCGTCTCTCTCCCTCTGCCCTCGATCCCTTGCTCCGCCACCTCCATCACCGGCGCGTCTGGCCACCCCACACTGGCGCACCTCCACCATTCCCTCCCTCTCTTTCCACCTTACAAAGCCCAGTATACAAAACCCACTTGCAGTCGAGTTCGGGGCAGATCGGAGGAGAAAGAGACTCGACTGTGTTCACCGTTTTCAGGCGAGTCGGGCAGCGATGGTGAGTCTGGATGGGTCCGAAAGCTTCGCCTCGTCGTCCTTGTTCTTTCTGTGTCGTTAGTTTTCGAAGAAGAGGCCTGAGGAAGGTGATTCGAACGGACGAAGGTTTGAGTTTTCCCGGCCATCGTTCTATGTCTTCCGATCACCGGCGAAGACAAGTGAGGTATGAAAGATCATCACTCATCAAGCTCTATGTATCTGTGTAATTAGAATTGGGTATGATGGAGTTTGGAAGAAATTGAGGTTTTGGCAGAGGAGGACCACCATTTATTTGTAATTCTAATTTTGTGGTTACAAAGCTCTATGATAGTAATTTTGTGGAATTGGGTAAAGTGGTTGATTGGGTGTCCATAGTAATTCCACAAAATTACTATCATAGAGCTTTGTAACCACAAAATTAGAATTACAAAGAAATGGTGGTCCTCCTCTGCCAAAACCTCAATTTCTTCCAAACTCCATCATACCCAATTCTAATTACACAGATACATAGAGCTTGATGAGTAGATGATCTTTCATACCTCACTTGTCTTTGCCGGTGATGGAAGACATAGAACAATGGCCGGGAAAACTCAAACTTTCGTCCATTCGAATCACCTTCCTCAGGCCTCTTCTTCGAAAACTAAGGACACAGAAAGAACAAGGACGACTAGGCGAAGCTTCCGGACCCATCCAGACTCGCCGTCGCTGCCCGACCCGCCTGAAAATGATAAACACAGTCGAGTCTCTTTCTCCTCCGATCTGCCCCGAACTCGACTGCAAGTGGGTTTTGTATACTGGGCTTTGTAAGGTGGAAAGAGAGGGAGGGAATGGTGGAGGTGCGCCGGTGTGGGGTGGCCGGACGCGCCGGTGATGGAGGTGGCGGAGAAAGGGATCGAGGGCAGAGGGAGAGAGACGAAGGGGGGGGTCTGACCCGAGTCAACCCTCTCTCCTCTATTTAAACCCAAATGGACGGTTTAGATCAAAACCCAACTTGATCTGACTGTCCACATTTAAAATGGGTAAAAAGTAATTAGTTAAATGGTAAAACTCTTTTTACCGGATTGATAATTGAAAATTACCATAAACTTCTGAAATTCAAAGAAAATAGCCGGAAGCACCGAAAAATATTCCGAAAATACCGGGAGACTCGTTTCGACACGTACTACAACATCGAGTCATTAAATCAGGTATTTGGAGAGTTTAGAAAAACTCAAAAATAAACTCGAGCGATGTCTTATCAAGTTACCGACCCCAATTAAAAGCTCTCGGTAACTCGTAAACCTCTGTGAAAAGGTAACTTTTAGGTACGGGATGTTACAGAGATAGAAGACATAAGAACCATAATTTCTTGGCTCTTCCCTCCAATTGATCATTCCCTGCTACATGATTTATCCAAGTCTGTCTCCCTATCTAAAGTTAAACAATCTCTTTTCTCTATTGGTGGTTTGAAAGTCCCTGGTGCCGATGGCTTTCCTGCAATCTTTTTGCAACACCATTGGCACATCTACTCTGATGAAATTTTTAAAGTTTTGTTTGATGCTTTTGTTTCAAGCTCTATCCCTGCAGTTCTTAATCATGTTATCATTGCCCTTATTCCAAAAGTGAATGGTCCTCAACACATTTAGACCCCTCCGTTTCCAAAATAATTGTGGCAAGAATCAGACCCCTTATATGCTGCATTTGATCAGTCCAAATTAGGTTAGTTATGTTCTGTGTAGGAATATTTCTGATAATGTGATGATTGCTAAGGAGGTGCTTTTTAAATTCAAGTAGTCTAGTGGTAACACAAGACTTTTTTTGCTTGGAAGATCGACCTTTCCAAGGCCTATGATAGATTAAGTTAGAGTTTCATTGAATCAATTCTTTATGAAACACATTTTCCTATAGACCTTATTAAGCTCATCATGCAATGTGTTACTACTATAGAGCTAGTGAGTTCATCATTCAGACATATTTGAAAGCTAGTAGCAGTAACACATTGCATGATGAACTTAATCACACATAACGACGAATGGTTCAAAGGGCCAAATGTCTAAATCATTTGAGGGAACCTGTAGCAACCCTCAGACGACGTTTCATGACCCTATGAACCCACGACAAGCTTCCCTTCTGTATCAGACTGCACAGAGGCCGCCCCAAACCCAGAGGCGTCTTTTCAGGAAGGACACGTCCCCCATGCTGTCACCAGACTACCTGGGGTTGGCTTCTCAGACCGTACCCCGTATGCCTACCATACATCGGGCCCCCACTTCTTCAGTGTCTGCGACACCTACTGTTTCAGATACCTTGTCCTCTAAGGTACAGATGTCGCTGCCTCATCTATTCATGTCACAGACGGTACCGACCAACCAGTAGTGGATGTGCGTGGCATGCTGATTCATCCACAGCCTGGACTTGTTGCCCCTGAAGTGGCATACCATTAAATGTTGTTTGACACTCCTCTGATTTCTACGATGGTATCTCAATCCGCGGCATCAAGTAAATAAAATCAATTTAAAAAAATATAATTAATAATAGATGGTGTTTCTGATTTTAATAATCGATTTTGTTTATTATGTCACGGACAACATTGACACCCAGCCCAAAAGGAAGACAAGAGACCCCGTCATAGGCAAGGCTCTTGAGTAGCAAGTCCATATCTCAAGGAAGATTATCATGGACGTTGACGGGAATGGTCAGATGGTGGTGGGCAAGAAGACGAGGTCTACAACGGCTACGTTGGAGCGATCATAAGGGGCAAAGTCCCTTTTCTGTGGGGAGATTGGAAACTGGTGCCGCAGAAGGTGAAGGACATGGTGAACAAAGTTATGTCGGTGAGTTTCCAAAAATTTTCTATAAGATTATGTATTAAAAGTCTTATTTCTCGAAGGAAAAAGGTGGGGGAACTTAAACAAATTTTAAACACGTTTAGTAGTGTTTCCGTTATCATAATTCTAATATTTTTGTTGCATATGTAGGTACAAGGAGTGGAAAAATGAGCGTTATACGCACTGGAAGATCCACGACAACGAACATTTGGTACCCCTGCTGAGTTCCAGTCTAGGGACTACAAGTAACGGTGGCTTCTAGCGGAATTCCAAAACCCTCGAAAATCGGTATGTATAACTATTTGTTTGATTCATTTATATTATCGATGTCGGTTTCAAACTATTTTACTAATATTTTTAGGTTATACTTTTTTTGTTGAAGGCCATTTCACAGACGAACAGGACGAACCGGGGGCGCAAAACTAGCAACCATCATGCTGGTTTTAGACCCTTCGCAGTCTGGATGGAGGCGGCGGCCACTCAACATCAAGCAGTCAAACCGTACGTGTATACGTACGGGAAAACATATCGTCAAGCCGAGAAAGAGATTGTAAGTCTCCTTACCCTTTTAACTTTATAATTTTACTTATATATTGAAATATTTACTAATTACTGTTTTTTGCATGTACAATTAGACCCGTGAGGCAAGCTAGCGAGAAGGTGATGAGTCAGATAGGGAGGGAGACATGGCCGGAGACGTAAGAGGAAGAAATGCCCCAAGCCATGTCTCAGATTGACACTTCTGATTTGACGGTTTAGGCGAGGATTATGGACACAACCTTCCCACCATGAGCGAATAACTTCTATTGTCAGAGTCTAGGACAGATAGGCGAGGGGTCTTGAAAAAAAAAACTACTGGATTCACACGCAAGGCCTCCACTAGCAAGAGTTCTGCTTATCTAGAGGGGCAACTTCAGAGGCAGATGCAAGAGAACCAAAGGCTGCATGAAGAATAGGTAAGGATGCGTCAATTGTTTGAGGTCGCCCTATATGTCCATCGACATACAAGGTCTTTTCCTCCGTTATTTTTATTTTGTTTAGTGTGGCCGGTTTCAAATTATTGTTCTTTGGGGAAAAAGTTTAAAGTTAGTCTCTAGCTCAGTAAATGATTCATGCTCTTGAAATATCAGATGTTCGATATAGAACAAGGATAGTTTATTAATAACTATCAAACTATTGTCACTGTGCAGCTAATTTAGTGGAAAGTATATGAGCTTTATTCAATTGGCATTTTTAGAGTAACGGGCATGTTGTTTGCCCTCACTCGATCTCTCACGCCCTCACTTAACCGAAAGTGATTCGGTTTGCTTCAATTGGTTATTGGTGAAGAGGTTTGGGTAAGCTTCCTGGATCAGAAGAACATTGCACCTGATTACGATTGGTCGAAATTGATGCCGCCGCCATCGGAGCAAGGTTTGGAGTTTAAGTGACGCCGCCACCATCAGAGCAAGGTTTGGAGTTTAAGCCCCAATATTTCCTTATCGTGGTGCACCCCTTGCGTGGTAGCTATATATCTTCCTTTCTTTCTCTCATCGTATTTGGCTCGCTCAGAGATTTTGAAATTATTAGTTGAGTTGATTGAAAATGCTTTATGCAGATTTTTTGTTGGATAATCATTGGCATGATATCCAATGTGCTGCAGATTGACAACATTGACTCTTGATCATACCAAATTGCAGTTTTGGTTAGTTCTGCTGATATAAATGGTGCACTGCTTATGAAGTTGCAGGTACAGCTATGTTTCTGTGTCAAAAGAAATCTCATTTTTACTTGCTCTATGAACCGTAGTCGATCAAGTCTATATATTTAAAAACTAAAACTTCATTCCCAAGAAACAATTTCATAAATAAATAAATGAAATAAAATGGTAATTACTGGTTCAATTTAGAACCTTTGTGAGATTTACTCACCATGACAACTCCCGCTGCGCCTTCAAAAACATGAGTCAAGCTCAACACCAACTCCACAAGTTACCTAAACGACACACTTATTAATCTTATTACTACTCAGACATTATGATAACAATGCACACTTAAACTAATTCCTCGAGCCAAAGGTTCACCCGAAGTGGGACAACCTTAACTCATGACCTCCTAAGGTCGTTGATAACTCATAACAAACTCTGAAAAACTGTTAAATACAACATCCTCAACCTAATCCATACGCTCACAACCTCACACAAACGAAAACAACTACAACTACTAAGCAAAACAAGGTCTCACTCTAGTTTTCAAAGCAAATTGAATCCTAGCCATAAACACAAGTTAAATAGGTGATAAGAGCATAAAATGCTACGTTTTTAATGTGTTTTTATCCCTATTTATACTTTGTTTAACTCTTAATTTGGTATATTCGAGTCGTTGTTTGGTGGAGAACAAGTGAAAACGTGCTTAAATAGAAGAAAATGTGGAGTTTTAGCAGAATCCTAATCAAACTAGGAATCCTAATCACACTAGGAATGTAAAGTCAATTTCGGCGTTTTTAAAACAACGAAGATTTTCAGAAGTTCATTGAAATGGGAATCCTTATTTAACTAGGAAACCAAGTTGAGTTAGGAATCCTCATTGAATTAGGAATCCTTATTTAACAAGGAAACTAAGTTGAACTAGGAATCCTTATTGAATTAGGATTGCTAAGCTCTATATATATATACTCTTGTTGCTGACTAACAATTATTTCTCTCTCATTTACAGAAATATTCCAGCATGTCAAAGGAAGAGATTGTATTCGAATTGAATTCCAAAAGAAAAGGAGGTTGCAGCCGAATTAATTTCAAAAGGAGGAGATTGCAGCCGAGTTGAAGTCCAAAGGAGGAGAGTGTATTCGAATTAAATTCAAAAGGGAAAAGGTAGCTGAATTAAAGGCCTAAATCAATAAGGAAAGAAGCAATCCTTAACCTAAAAGGAGAAGGATTGCAGCCAAGAGTCCAGTCCATAAAGGGAGTTGAAACAAACCCTACTTCCTCCCTATATATATATATTCGGCAGCTGCACATCAAAGAGAGGCCGACCCTCCTACACAACACAGCCTCCTCACCACATCACATCTCGTCCTCCTCTCATCACAAAAACAGCAGCTTCTCCGCCTCTTTCACAACACGGTCGACCCCCTACACAAATACAGCAGCTCGTCCTCTTCCCTCTCACCACACAGCAGCTCGTCCTCCTCTCTTCCAAACAGCAGCCGCCCTCCTACAACAACACAGCGGCCTCTCCTCTTCCACAACACAGCCGAATTTCACAAGTTTCAAGAGAAAAAATCAGTCCAAGAATCCTCCATCATTCATGGTTGTTTCGATTTCAGTATTCATATTCAATGTTCTTTATGAATTTCGTAATGAATTATGGATGTTCTTATGTTTTATGAAGTGTTCCTTGGATTCTCTTACGTGTTTCGATTGTTTCTTGGTTTAATTCTAAATATATGCATGTAATGGTTCGAATTTAAGTCTTAGGGCAGTAGTTTATTCTATTTGGTTTATTTTCAGAATTTGTGTACACAAAAATCTTATGCACAAGGGCAGCCTCGGCCATGGTTGTTCCTTGTGTATTGATTTCATATGCTTATTGTGTCAGGACCCACCCGAGTTAAACCCCTTTAACCCGAAGTAAGTCCTGCGGAGACCACCTCCCAAAGAAGATTATGCCGAAATTTTGACAGAGTCTCTCCCTTGAAAAGTGGACAACCCTTAACCTGCAATAACCCACAATACACTTCTAATACCAATATCCATCTGAAACCTCCTGGAGCCATCCTGCTCCCAATAACCAACAATCTCCACAAGATACACATCTAAATAAATTCAACAAATAGTTCAACAACTCCGAATATAAGTGATACATAGGGTTCCAAATCCCTAAGAGTTCACCAACAAATAAAACTACCCGATGTGTATCAGAGCGTCTAAAATTAAGTAAAAACATAGAAAGATTACAAGTAGGTCAACCCGGAACCTACTGATAGTTCGGGAAGTGGCGGTAACTATGCTTGGCCTCCAAGTAGACTAGTCGGGTCAAGCATTGCAATCTGGGCATTTAAAACGAATGGCCTAGGGGAGAAACATTGAAAACCGTTAGAGTGAGTGGACAAAAATAAAATATAAAAACTCTATTTCCTTTAATGTTCTCCCTGAGAGTTTTTCAAGAAAACCTTATGCACGCACATCATAGACAATGAATAATTAAATCGCTCAATTAAATCCCTTGGCTCAAATATAAATAATTATGTGAGGTGTTAACCTCATCCACGAGAAAACTGACCTGCTCTATTCGGGAGGGTCTATTGACCAGCTACCACAGAAGAGGGTCCCCAACCTGCTCTATCCGGGAGGGTCTAATGACCAGCTACCACCGGAGAGGGTCCCCGACCTGCTCTATCCGGGAGGGTCAAATGACCAGCTACCACCGGAGAGGGTCCATGCTAGCATGCAATACTTATATCCTTTTCCTTTTAAAAATCCTTTAAACCCTCGTGGGAAAAATAATCCGAAAACCAAGTCAAATCACCCTGACTTTACCCCAACTACATTGGATTTAAAAACCTTTCCAGGAACCCAAAACCGGTTCTCTTCCTTTACTTTAAAAACCCTCGAAATCCAAGAGCCAAGTTTCCCTTTTTTAAAATCATCCCCCTCCATAATCCCAAAAACGGTGATAATCATAAAGTCATATCCCGGGAAAATCCTTTAAAACCACGGGAAAGGTAGGAACCTCTTTCCCGGCTCATTTATCTTTAAAATCATTAAATCCCTTTTTCCTAAAATCACCGTAAAACATAAATGGAGGAAATCACATAAACACGAGAAACCAAATACAGTCTATGGCATGCAATTTAATTTAAAAGCAAAGGTCACTCACAGATGCCGCTAGGTCTGCCGGCTACCAGATGGCTGCTCAGCTCGAGCTCCCCCACGTCTTGTTCAAAACACATAAACAGGTCTTAAACCCATAATCAAAGTAAGGGCAACAATAAAAATCTCTACCCTTAACGTTCACCCTTAACCATCTATCGAAAAGCGTGGGGAGTCGGCCTCTAATACCCCATTAGCGTACAAACTCTTAATTACGCTCTCACGCCCAGCCAGTTCTCCCTAAACGACCGGTTATCCTTTAATTACCCAATTAATAAACCAAACCTTCCAAAAATACTTAACATATCAAATAAATCTCCAAAAATTAGAAACTGCCCTTCAATGGCCTTCTCTTAATTTTTCCAATTTAATGGGCAAGAAAAACCTCCCAAAAAGTGGCGGTTCCGCCGCCGGCAGAGAATTCCAGCGACTCCGATCGCCACCAAATTTTACCAACAGCTTCGTATCGTCAATTGGAACCACTTCCTAGTTCAACTCGAAGACCAATTCGGCCTCTAACTAGGTCAATCGACAAGAATTTCAAAAACCCGAAATAAAAATCAACCCAAACTTCAAATCCTCAATTCTCCCTACACACTTCAAATCTAGCTACCAAATTCTAGAGGCTTAATGTACTCCTCAAACCCATCAAAACCATGTAAAGAACTCACCGGGAGGTGGCCTGAGGAGGGAGAAATCCGGTGTCGATGAACAGTGCTCAGGCCGTCCCTTCTCGCCGTGATTTCTCTCTAATGGCGGCGACTTGGCTCCGGAGACCACTACTAACTTGAAGGTGGCACAGCAGGCTTCAATTTGGTACCTAGCACGCGCCCTAACTCCGCAGGACGGAGGAGAAATCCGGCGTTGAAAATCCGGCGAACAAATCGGGATTTTCGGAGGTTTTCGACAGTGAACAGTAACTTTTCCAATTTTTGACTTTTCACCGATTTACCCCAGTAACTCACTATATATAGTTTTTTCATCAAATAATAACTTTTGTTTTTTGACCATAACTTCTTCATACGATCTCCGATTTAAGCGTGCTACGTGTCCACGAACTCGTAACGACGCCCTCTACAACTTTCATGAAGGAAGTTTTCCCAAATTCCTGACCTAATGAAAAGTCAACTTTTTAACCTCTCACGGTAAAACGGTTACTTAATGGTTAAAGATCAAAGTAACTTGGGTAGTAACCGACCGTAAATGGATTCTAGAATCGGGATGTGACAATTCTCCCCCCATATAAAAATTTCGTCCTCGAAATTACATACCTGTCATTCGAAGAGATGGGGGTAGTACTGCCTCATCCGTGCCTCTGATTCCCAAGTTGCTTCTTCTATCTCATGACTCCGCCAAAGCACCTTAACTAGGGGGATGGTTTTGTTCCTAAGTACCTGCTCCTTCCAATCAAGGATCTTCACCGGCATCTCCTCATAAGTCAAATCCCTTTTTAAATTAACCGGTTGCTCCTGCAACACATAGGATGGATCGGCAACATACTTGTGAAGCATAGACACATGGAAGACATTATGTATCTTCGCCAAATCAGGGGGTAGGTCCAACCGATAAGCAAGTGAACCAACCCTGTCAATAACCTCATAAGGGTCTATGTATCTTGGGCTAAGCTTTCTCCGCTTGCCGAAACGTACTACTCCTTTCCAAGGGGATAGTTTTAGAAATACCCAATCACCCACTTGGAACTCAAGATCTCTTCTTCGGTTATCTGCATAACTCTTTTGCCTACTCTGAGCTGTCTTTAGCTTGTCTCGAACAACCTTGATCTTCTCATTTGTCTCATGAATCAAGTCAGGACTACACAACTCTCTTTCCCCAATTTCATTCCAACACAAGGGTGTACGACACTGCCGTCCATAAAGTGCCTCAAAAGGAGACATACCAATGGCAGAATGATAGCTATTGTTGTAAGCAAACTCCATTAAAGCTAAGTTCTTGTCCCAGCTTCTTGAAAACTGCATAGCACACGACCTCAACATGTCATTTAAGGTCTGGATAGTCCTTTCGGACTGCCCGTCGGTCTGAGGATGAAAGGCTGTGCTGAATTGCAATCTGGTGCCCAAAGCTGCTTGTAAAGCTCTCCAAAACCTAGAGGCAAATCTAGGATCCCGATCCGACACTATAGTCTCCGGCACCCCATGAAGTCTCACAATCTCATTGACATACAATTCTGCCAATCTATCCAAAGCATACTTCTTGTTCACCGGCAGAAAGTGACAGGACCCACCCCGGGTTAAACCCCTTTAACCCGAAGTAAATCCTGCGGGGACCACCTCAAGGGAACTTCTTACCGAAACCCCCTTGAAATGGCCAACCCTTCCTACAAACTAACTAAACCGGGTTAGTCAGAGCAGTCTACAGAGATGATTACCCCAAAGAATTTTCGAGCAGCAACGAAATGATCGACTATGCCTCGACTCTCGTACGCGCTCGACCTCCTCTCAAGAACCCTGCAACACTGGGCATTTAAAAACGAAAGGCCCAGGGGAGAAACATTGAAAAACTGTTAGAGTGAGTGGACGAAAATCAAATATAAAACTCTATTTCCTTTAATGCTCTCCCAAAGATTTATGGATTTAAATAAGATTTATGCATGCCCAAAATTTCTAAATTTCCACAAATGCATAATAATATAAACCAAAAAGGATTATGGGAAGAGTAATATTCACAAACACAATAAGTCGGGCCTCTCAGACTAGGGTCGGAGCTAAGAGCTCTGGTTGCGCCTTCACGCTATGCTAGCTATATAAAACGGTAATGGACAACCCTTAATATATCCACCTGACATCTCAGGCGTGTCTGTCCTCTCAGACCAGGGTCGGAGCTAAGAGCTCTAGGTAAGTGGTGATGGACAACCCATAGAATATCCACCTGACATCTCAGGCGTGTCTGTCCTCTCAGACCAGGGTCGGAGCTAAGAGCTCTAGGTAAGTGGTGATGGACAACCCTCAGAATATCCACCTGACATCTCAGGCGTGTCTGTCCTCTCAGACCAGGGTCGGAGCTAAGAGCTCTAGGTAAGTGGTGATGGACAACCCTTAGAATATCCACCTGACATCTCAGGCGTGTCTGTCCTCTCAGACCAGGGTCGGAGCTAAGAGCTCTAGGTAAGTGGTGATGGACAACCCTCATAGTGCACTACGTAGTTTGCCTGACCTCTCAGGCTAGGGTCGGAGCTAAGAGCTCTAGTAGCGCCTTCACGCTACTCTAGCTAGCATAATCATTGGACAACCCATAAAGGAAATTCACAACAATACTTACTCAAATACTCTTCCCAACAAATAAATAAATCTATTCCTCGACATATAAACATAAATCCAAATATAATATCCGAGCACCCGAGGAACATATCATACTCGAAACAAACATATAAACCATGCAATTATATCAATAATTAGGGCATGCATTCATTAAAATAAAATAATCTGTCCACTCACAGTACTATTTCGACCTTCTTCCCGCTCGGAAAGCTCCTCGAGCGAAACTCTCGAACTACCCGCGTAGTCGAGCCCGTCTCACGTCCGACCAGAGACTGTACAACAAATCATCACATTAGTCATACCACAGTTGACTTGGTCGTTTCCTAGTTTGACCAGGAAATCCTATTTGACCACAAGTTGACCGAGTTCCTTTTTATGACATTTTAACCTTTTTGACTTTCTTTCCCGGTTATCGACTCTTAACTCAATTTACCGGAAGTCCGACTCAGCTTCCGAACTTTCCTTTATTACTTTAACTTGACGTTAGGGTGTCACGTATTAATTCGTTGAATTACTATGAACACCCATTCAACCACTTCACCAATACCTTAGGAGTCCTTAAAATAAATCCTTAAACCTTAACCGGCAATAATCGATGGTCGGAATAATATTTAATTATCCGCCAATAATACTAAACTAGAACAATTCCAAAACCTAACCAAAACACCTCCAAAAATTACCAAATTTTAACCATAGACTCCTCACAATATGTACTAATTAATGGGCATGAAAAACTGCCCAAAAAGTGGCGGCACCGCCGCCAGCTCCGCCGCCGACGGCGGCCGCCGGCAGAAATTCCGGCTAAAATTCAGGCGACCTCCGATCGCTACCAAATTTTACCAGTAGCTTCGTCTCATCAATTGGAACAACTTTCTAGTTCAACTCGAAGGCCAATTCGGCCTCTAACTAGGTCAAAAACTCGATGAACAGTAGACCCCGAAAATTACACTACCAAACTTCAAATCCTCAATTCTCCCTACACACTTCAAATCAAGCTACCAAATTCTAGGGGATTGTAGTACACCTAAAACCCATCCTAAACATATAAAGAACTCAACAATTGGTGATCTAGGGAGGGAGAAATTCAATCCCGAAAATCTACTGTACACACCAAGAACAAATCGGAATTTCTCCCGATTTACGGCGAGTTAGGTCGGAAAGCTTACCTAGGATTGAAGTAGACTCGGAGGCCGAGCTTTTGGGACCGGTGCGCCGGCGGTTGGTGGCCGGACGGCGGCGCTAGGGCGGCCGGAAGCTCGGCGCAGTTTTCCGTCGGGGGAGAGGAGAGAGAGCCGGGTGAAAATCTGATTTTTCACCCCGGTAACTCCTATATATAGCCGTTTTACCGCATAGTAACTTTATACTTTTGTTCATAACTTTCTCATACGAACTCCGATTTGAGCGTGCTACGTGTCCATGAACTCGTAACGACGCCCTCTACAACTTTCAAGAAGGAAGTTTTCCCAAATTCTTGACTTAACGAAAAGTCAACTTCACGATCATTGTACGGTTAAACGGTCACTTTAAATGGTAAAAGACCAAAGTAACCAACCGTAAAATAATTCTAGGATCGGGGTGTGACAATTCTCCCCACCTTATAAAAATTTCGTCCTCGAAATTTCTATACTCAAAGTCCAACACAGAGGGGGATAGTACCCCTAAAAATAATAACATTGTTCTCCAATATCCACTTCCTTCTGAGAACTCTTCTGAGACGCCTCACGAAAAGCATTGTCAAAACCTAAACACCTGCTCTTTACGATCAACATCCTTACTGTTCCTCCTTGAAAGCCAATTTCCAGTACCAACCAGAAGTCTATTGACATAGGATGTAAGGTAGTAAACTTATTTACATAACATGAACATACGTGACACTAGGTATCCATTAACTCTAAGGATACCCAACATATTCCTCAAACTCATGTAACCTTGTCACGTGTCACATCTAGCCAACGTAGCACTCCTTCCTACGTGGATGATAACCTCCGCTACTTCCCCATTTTCCGACACCCGACCACTCGTCTTAGGTCAAAACTAAAGCATAAGGTCTTACCGTGGATCACAATGATTTTCTCTTGAATCATTGATTAACTGAATCACCGAATTCTTACTGTACTTCATCTCATTTATGAGGTGGAATACGACACCGCCTATGCTGATCCACCATCTGTAATCCTCGCGAGAATCACTTTTGTTTTTTCACCAAAAGATGATAAATTCTGTCACACGTTGAAAACATCATTTGACAACAATTCCCTGTTGCCTAACCGGATTATAACCATATCCTTGAAAATCCAATAATCGTCCTTACCAACCGCATGTGACGTCGTCACAATACCGCTATCAATCATTCTGATTCCAATAACCACTCGCTTGTCGTGAGTATAAATTCTTCAAGAATACTCGTATACTTTCGTGGAACCTTAAATATCAGCTCACACATTCCCTATGCAGGTAATGATTATCACGCCTGAGGAGTAGGGTTCGATGTCACTAATGGATTTAAATCCTCTGGTAACACAATACCACGTGGAGCCAAATCTACTGACAACAAGTCCACGAGAAAACCATGGCGACTCGTGTTACACGAACCATCACCTCATTTGAACCAGGCTCCCTGATCTGGTTTACGCTTTCTAGAAACTATTCTGTCATGTTGTAGAGTAATTGTCTTCCCTGACTCTATCATTACTCAAACCACTTGTACACACAGGACATGAACTGCCGTGAATATTAGCGTAAATCCAAAACCATAGCCTTTAAATCGGGGAGATCCAAAAGCTCCTGACATCGAGATCCAACAATACTGACTCCTCGCATGAAAACAATATTGTCAGGCTTCACACTGCCTACCAAGCTATTCTGACCGGATAAATCTTGACTTTTACCCACAAGTCAAACATTAGAGTCGCTAGCTCAAATATCACTTGTGGGGTTACTGCATACTTTGCAACTGGTAACACATACCCGTACTACTCATAGGTGAGGTGCCACTGACCTCCCTAACTCTTACCTTAACCTGGAATGACGCATAGTGCAGAGCTTGCACTTCAACCAACCATGCGTCTAATAAACGTTATCCGCATCACAATCTGGGATAGATTTACCATTAAAAGGATTCCAGAGCCTTACCCGCTCAACAAGTATATTCCATTCCCAGATGCCTCCATTACCACATCGTCCGGTAATAACCAGCAACTTGGACATTTAACCAGATCAGACATCTACATGAAATTTAGTGCCACTGGTGCACCCCCAAAGGAACATCTGATCAAAGCATCGGGAATTAATTTCACCAGACACAACCATGTTGATCACCGAGCATCCAGTTAACGAGGCACAAGATAACAAATACCATTACCGCACTGGGCACGTATACATCATAGAGTCAACTCGTACAACTAGACAGTTTCTAACAAAACTGTCCCCCAGGCGCTGCGGGTTTACCATCCACCGCAACCTCTATTCGGTAAGATTCAAAATTCTCAATCGCTTACCACTCTAGATCTTAAATCACAAGATCCACTGCCACACGTTAACATCCTCTCAGATCATAACTTACTCTGAACGCAGCTTAATCACTCCACGGTTTCCGATGGAGTGTTGCACAACTTAGCAACATACTTTACTACCCTTGTAACAATTTGGTTTCCAAAACCTTGACTCGTAACACCTTTGAGTCATCAAAGAAACTCTTTCCTCAGTTTCACCGCTTTCACACTCGCCGAAATGTTGACAATTTCGCAAGTCACCTCCAATGACCTTTCTTGCTACCACTCTACACTCGTGGCGCCAAGAACTGCCGCTAGGTCAAAAATTCCTAACAAGTAGGGTCACTACTCAAATGACCAATGACCATAGCAACGCCAACAAAACTTTAATCCTCTTAGGATTTCCTTAAATTAACCTCAATAATTGATCTCCCAGATCTTAATCCTCATTTCACAGATCGAATTGAGAATATTTCCTGTCACTACAGGGGATATAACTTATGATTCCCAACACGTCTAAGCACACCTTCGGTTACAATACTTGATTAGACCACAGCCAGTGGGTGCACAAATTTCCATGCCATCAAGCTCAGTTAATTGCCCTCGAGAAAACCAAGTGTCATAACGGACGACTTTGGTTGCAGGTTGAAGCTTGACCATCTACAACATTCTCACTCCTATTCAACGATTCAGTAAACCTTGCCTCACTGCTGTCCCTTCACCTTTTCCGTGCATTTATCTCAGAAAACATCCTTCCACCTACTAACGACATTAAACCATTTAATTGACGTTTTACACAGAAACTTCTAACCAAACGTCTTTAATCTCCGTTCTCAATGAATGAAACTCTCATGACACCTTCTTAAAATGAAGTCATCATCAGCCTTAGTCACTTACCTGGTGTCATTTTGACCACACACAGCTGCACACGATAATTATGCCTTACATGTATGTGCTACCCAAATTTCAGCTTTACCACTTCCCTACACAGGAGGATACACGTGCTCCTGTGGGGTATTCCCATGTACAACTTCGGCCGTCGAAACAATAACGTTTGCACAATGACCGGTTCCTACACCACAATAATACAAAGTCAATCAAGGCTCGCATCCCTATCTCCGGTACCCCAAGCACTCTTGGTCCACGACCCGGTGGCTTATTGCCACTTCCAACATGTTCCTTTAAATCCTGAAACCAATTACGCTTAGCTACAACTGATAACACTCGCTCGATCTGTAAATCGGACTCTAACACAGCCAACCTGGAGACTCCTCCACAGGTGTACCAATTAAAATACTTTGATCACAGGTGGATAACCCACCTTATGGTTGACATGAGTCCCAAGATCTGGTGACACGATATAATTTCTGCCTCCATGATAAATGGCCCAATGACCATTGTCACCAACAATTCAAATCACGATTGGACTCACTAACAAATCAAATCTTTCTAATACCCCAATCGTGGGTGGCTGGAGCGAAGAGATTCTAGTCGTAGCTGACGACAACAATGTCAGCACCAAAGGTGACCCAAACCATCAGTTTCAGTGGTTGTCCCACAAACATCAAGTGACCAAAACAGCCTTTAGTTCCTTAACATTTTCCAGTAGTGTCACATCATGGACTCGTCACTAGAAAAAGTCCATTGATCACAAAATAACCCCACTCAACTTTCCTTGAGTCATTCCACTTTCATATGTCCGTTGGTTTCTCTGAAACCACACTAATGACGAACCTCAACAAAATCGTGGCAATCGTCAAATCTTAATATTCATCTCCTCACTGAATAATCGCGCTAGGCGACTTCAGCTCTTTTTCTTTTTGGCAGGATGCAACATCTATCATTAACTCTTACGACTCCTCTTCTAGGAGTCTCATAACTCGAACGCTAAGGCCTCGCCTCAGGTTTCTACAACCTCCCTGCCAAACAACCATGGCAGCCTTCCAGGTGTGAATTAACCGTTTCACCACCGAGTACTCACACATAAAGCTCAAACGTTAAACAACGTGAGTTTCCGCTCGATCCCCAACTCAAATCTCAATAAATCAATGGGGAACACATAAACATATATACGTAACGAGCTTACCTTGTTCCTTACAGGAGTTCATAGTGAGGTCGGCGTACTGAGGCATAGTCTTGAAGATTCGATCGTTTATAGGACCACTCGGTCCATATCTCAATCAGGAAGTACTAACTCATATCCTCAATAAACACTAAGCGTCCAAGCATAAAATGCCGATGGATCCGCCGCGGTCGGACCATCACTCTATAGACACTAAGTGATACTAAGTATATGAGGTAGTAACAGGAAACGATAACCTAATGCTCTGATACCATTGACAGGACCCACCCCGGGTTAAACCCCTTTAACCCGAAGTAAATCCTGCGGGGACCACCTCAAGGGAACTTCTTACCGAAACCCCCTTGAAATGGCCAACCCTTCCTACAAACTAACTAAACCGGGTTAGTCAGAGCAGTCTACAGAGATGATTACCCCAAAGAATTTTCGAGCAGCAACGAAATGATCGACTATGCCTCGACTCTCGTACGCGCTCGACCTCCTCTCAAGAACCCTGCAACACTGGGCATTTAAAAACGAAAGGCCCAGGGGAGAAACATTGAAAAACTGTTAGAGTGAGTGGACGAAAATCAAATATAAAACTCTATTTCCTTTAATGCTCTCCCAAAGATTTATGGATTTAAATAAGATTTATGCATGCCCAAAATTTCTAAATTTCCACAAATGCATGATAATATAAACCAAAAAGGATTATGGGAAGAGTAATATTCACAAACACAATAAGTCGGGCCTCTCAGACTAGGGTCGGAGCTAAGAGCTCTGGTTGCGCCTTCACGCTATGCTAGCTATATAAAACGGTAATGGACAACCCTTAATATATCCACCTGACATCTCAGGCGTGTCTGTCCTCTCAGACCAGGGTCGGAGCTAAGAGCTCTAGGTAAGTGGTGATGGACAACCCATAGAATATCCACCTGACATCTCAGGCGTGTCTGTCCTCTCAGACCAGGGTCGGAGCTAAGAGCTCTAGGTAAGTGGTGATGGACAACCCTCAGAATATCCACCTGACATCTCAGGCGTGTCTGTCCTCTCAGACCAGGGTCGGAGCTAAGAGCTCTAGGTAAGTGGTGATGGACAACCCTTAGAATATCCACCTGACATCTCAGGCGTGTCTGTCCTCTCAGACCAGGGTCGGAGCTAAGAGCTCTAGGTAAGTGGTGATGGACAACCCTTAGAATATCCACCTGACATCTCAGGCGTGTCTGTCCTCTCAGACCAGGGTCGGAGCTAAGAGCTCTAGGTAAGTGGTGATGGACAACCCTCATAGTGCACTACGTAGTTTGCCTGACCTCTCAGGCTAGGGTCGGAGCTAAGAGCTCTAGTAGCGCCTTCACGCTACTCTAGCTAGCATAATCATTGGACAACCCATAAAGGAAATTCACAACAATACTTACTCAAATACTCTTCCCAACAAATAAATAAATCTATTCCTCGACATATAAACATAAATCCAAATATAATATCCGAGCACCCGAGGAACATATCATACTCGAAACAAACATATAAACCATGCAATTATATCAATAATTAGGGCATGCATTCATTAAAATAAAATAATCTGTCCACTCACAGTACTATTTCGACCTTCTTCCCGCTCGGAAAGCTCCTCGAGCGAAACTCTCGAACTACCCGCGTAGTCGAGCCCGTCTCACGTCCGACCAGAGACTGTACAACAAATCATCACATTAGTCATACCACAGTTGACTTGGTCGTTTCCTAGTTTGACCAGGAAATCCTATTTGACCACAAGTTGACCGAGTTCCTTTTTATGACATTTTAACCTTTTTGACTTTCTTTCCCGGTTATTGACTCTTAACTCAATTTACCGGAAGTCCGACTCAGCTTCCGAACTTTCCTTTATTACTTTAACTTGACGTTAGGGTGTCACGTATTAATTCGTTGAATTACTATGAACACCCATTCAACCACTTCACCAATACCTTAGGAGTCCTTAAAATAAATCCTTAAACCTTAACCGGCAATAATCGATGGTCGGAATAATATTTAATTATCCGCCAATAATACTAAACTAGAACAATTCCAAAACCTAACCAAAACACCTCCAAAAATTACCAAATTTTAACCATAGACTCCTCACAATATGTACTAATTAATGGGCATGAAAAACTGCCCAAAAAGTGGCGGCACCGCCGCCAGCTCCGCCGCCGACGGCGGCCGCCGGCAGAAATTCCGGCTAAAATTCAGGCGACCTCCGATCGCTACCAAATTTTACCAGTAGCTTCGTCTCATCAATTGGAACAACTTTCTAGTTCAACTCGAAGGCCAATTCGGCCTCTAACTAGGTCAAAAACTCGATGAACAGTAGACCCCGAAAATTACACTACCAAACTTCAAATCCTCAATTCTCCCTACACACTTCAAATCAAGCTACCAAATTCTAGGGGATTGTAGTACACCTAAAACCCATCCTAAACATATAAAGAACTCAACAATTGGTGATCTAGGGAGGGAGAAATTCAATCCCGAAAATCTACTGTACACACCAAGAACAAATCGGAATTTCTCCCGATTTACGGCGAGTTAGGTCGGAAAGCTTACCTAGGATTGAAGTAGACTCGGAGGCCGAGCTTTTGGGACCGGTGCGCCGGCGGTTGGTGGCCGGACGGCGGCGCTAGGGCGGCCGGAAGCTCGGCGCAGTTTTCCGTCGGGGGAGAGGAGAGAGAGCCGGGTGAAAATCTGATTTTTCACCCCGGTAACTCCTATATATAGCCGTTTTACCGCATAGTAACTTTATACTTTTGTTCATAACTTTCTCATACGAACTCCGATTTGAGCGTGCTACGTGTCCATGAACTCGTAACGACGCCCTCTACAACTTTCAAGAAGGAAGTTTTCCCAAATTCTTGACTTAACGAAAAGTCAACTTCACGATCATTGTACGGTTAAACGGTCACTTTAAATGGTAAAAGACCAAAGTAACCAACTGTAAAATAATTCTAGGATCGGGGTGTGACAGAAAGTGCGCTGATTTGGTCAATCGATCAACGATCACCCAAATACCATCATGACCATCTCGGGTACGTGGTAAACTAAAGACAAAATCCATGGTAATGTCATCCCACTTCCACACGGGAATAGGCAAAGGCTGAAGCAAACCAGCAGGTTTCTGTCTCTCAGTCTTTACTTGTTGACAAATCAAGCATCTGCTCACAAAACCAGCAATCTCTCTCTTCATATTCGGCCACCAATAATGATTCTTCAAGGTTTTGTACATTTTAGTGCTTCCAGGATGAGCTGCATATGTTGAACTATGAGCTTCCTCCAAAATTTCCAACTTAAGTTCCTCATTTCTTTTTGGAACACAAAGTCTATTCTTGAACATCAAAGTTCCATCTTTTCTAACCGAGAAGTCAACTGTTGTCCCATCAAGTGTCCGCTCAATCAACCGCACTATTGACTGATCATTATACTATGCCTCTCGCACTTTATCAATTAAAACTAGCCTCACTTGAAAATTAGCCACCAAAGCTTCAACTTCATCTTCCTAAAGTTCAATGATAAGTGCGTTTTACGCTATGTTTTTAATATGTTTTTACCCTCATTTGTACCTTGTTTATTCCTTAGTAAGGTCATTTTTACTTATATTGAGTCAAAAGGGTTTTTCTGTAGAGCAATAGCTAAAACATGTATTTATACAGAAATTTGTGCTTAAGTGTTGTAAAAACCGATTTTGGATAAGACTTGGTTATTTCTCTTATGATTCACCGTACCTTTACATTGTCATTTTTGAGGAATTTGGTTTAATGTGTAGATGACATGTATATGGACATATTATATCAAGAATCATGAAGATTGGACTCATGGAGGACAACAAGAGAGGCCATGGAAAAGAAGAAACTCCGAAACATAAGACTTTGATCCGAGCAGAAATTTACAGAAACCTTACATCAACTTCGGAAAATCATATCTAAAGATCCAGAAGGAATCTGAGGACGAGCCATATATCATTGGAAATTTACGGAAGTCTAGTTTTCAGATCTTCTTGAATCGCAGCATTTGGAGTTCAGATGAAGGAGTTATGATCAAAACAATGGACGGAGGTCAAGCTGCAAAACTGGGCAGTTTCTGCCAGTCTGTCCTTGCCGAGTTTGTCCATGATTTCGGCTTCCTATGAGCCCAAGAACTTGTGTAAGAGGCCTACATGGATCCAATAACATGTAGAGGAGTCCAAGAAATCAGAAATCCAAGGTCCAAGTCGAAATCTTTGTCCAAAGATGAAAGGAGGAAACCAAGTCCAAGAAGGATTCCAAGTCCAACAAAGGTTGTGTCTCCTTGAAGCTCCCTAATTCCCTAGGGTTTTGTTCGAAATTTTTTGTATAAATAGACATGTATAACTCTTATTTTAGTGTCTCTCAATTGCTCTAAGCCTTAGAATAGCCTAGCTCTACTTAAAAACCCTCCTTACACAGAAACTCCATAGCCTTGCCGCCACCGTTTCCATCGCCGCCGACTGCATTGCTGCCACCGATTCCATCTTCATTCCTTGCCGACTTCTAGGGTAGGTTTAGGTATGAATTCATTCAAGGTTTATGTGTGTATCTACTGTATGGATGATGGTTATTTATATATATGTTTGTTTTGGTTTTTGGTTTTACGTTATAAACATGTTTACTTGTTCTTCTTTGTGATTTTCATGTGATTGTGTTTATAATTGTAACGTGTAGAATTGCATGTTAGGATGACGATTTAGATTAAGTTGTTTGTGTTCACGTAATTAATAACTTGAATTGATTAATCCTCACCTGAACACGTAATCGAACTCTAGGTTAGCTTGAATCCGGACAAGTTAGCTATTAGGGGGGAGTTTCATATGCCGTAGTGTTCTAAGGGTTGAGATCAGGTGATTGTAGGTCTTGATTCTTAGTCACTACCAAGGGTTGCTAGGGTGAGAGATTTGCATGATGAATAGGATGAGTGACGCCATACCTAGGACCATGTTTCCAATGACTCTCGTTCGATCAGTGTATTTTGTCTCAATGTCAGGCGATTGTAGGCATTGAACAGGATGACACATATACAAATTTAGTGTCAGGCGATTGTAGGCACTAAGTTTACATGAGAAGTCTAAATAGTTGGAATTAATTACAAGTTGTGAAAACGTAAATATGACTTCTTAAACTTGTGAAATTTGTGACATGTCTTTCTTCACGGTGCTAAGTTGTTTTATGCTTGAGTATTGATTGACCATGTTTTGTAAATAAGTGTCTTTATTTTCTGTATATGTTTCGAACTACACCATATAAATCCCCCATAATATTTTGTATATATGTTTATACTTGTATAGTTGTGACAGAATTGTACTTGTATGTTTATATTATAATCTTTTGAAAGTACTAACGATTTGTTTTGCAGAATATAAGTCCTTCCCTAGTGTCCCCGGCTAGAACGATACCCTACTTACTAATACTACACGATAGGGTTTTAAATTGCAGGTTGTTAACTTTTGGCACATCATTCAACACCAGTAGCCCGCAACTCGTAGATAAGCGGAACCCGAACCGCCCTCAAATGAGCCAAAGAGACGGAAGGGTTGCGGCTAAGTGCATCGGCCACTAAGTTGGCCCTTCCTGGATGATACTCAATAGAAATATCATAATCTGCCAGTAGCTCCACTCATCTTCTCTGCCTCAGATTTAAATCCCTCTGAGTAAACACATAACGGAGGCTCTTGTGATCAGTGAAAATTTGACACTTAGCTCCATAAAGATAGTATCTCCATAACTTTAGCGCGAAAACTATCGCTGCAAGCTCTAGATCATGGGTGGGATAATTTTCTTCATATAACTTCAATTGCCTAGAAGCATAGGCAATAACTCTCCCATGTTGCATCAACACACCACCCAAACCTTGTCTAGATACATCACTATAAACCACAAACTCACCACTATCGTCAGGTAATGCCAAAACTGGAGCACTAACCAAACGATTCTTTAATTCTTGAAAACTCTGCTCACAGTTTTCACACCATTTAAATTTCACACCTTTCCTTGTCAATCTAGTAAGAGGAGCCGTAATCTTGGAAAAACCTTCCACAAAACGGCGGTAGTACCCAGCTAGACCCAAGAAACTCCGTATCTCCTTTACACTAGTGGGTCTCCTCCAACTCACAACTGCCTCTATCTTCTCGGGGTCCACACTAACACCTTCTGCCGTCACAATGTGGCCCAAGAACTCCACTTTATCTAGCCAAAACTCACACTTGCTGAGCTTTGCGTACAGCTGAGCCTCTTTCAAAGTCCGTAAGACCAACCTCAAATGTCTTGCATATTCCTTTGCATTCTTGGAATAAACCAGAATGTCATCTATGAACACGATCACAAATCGGTCAAGATATGGGCCAAACACCCTATTCATGAGGTCCATAAAAGCTGCAGATGCATTGGTAAGCCCAAAAGCCATCACCACAAACTCATAATGGCCATAACGTGACCGAAAAGTAGTATTGGCTATGTCATTCTCCCGAATCCGCAACTGATGATATCCCGACCTCAAGTCAATCTTCGAAAAGACTGTTGCCCCCCTCAATTGATCAAACAAGTCATCAATACGGGGCAAGGGATACTTGGTTCTTCACAATAACTTGATTTAGCTTCCTGTAATCTACACAAAGTCTCAACGTACCATCCTTCTTCTTAACAAATAACACCGGGGCACCCCAAGGAGAGGAACTTGGTCAAATAAATCCCTTATCCAACAACTCCTGCAATTGAGTTCTCAACTCATTCAATTCGGCAGGGGCCATTCTGTATGGTACTTGAGAAATAGGTGCGGTTCCAGGAAGTAAATCGATCGTAAAGTCGATCTCTCTTTCGGGTGGCAATCCAGGCAATTCATCTGGGAAAACTTCTGGGAACTCCTTAACTATAGGAATGTCATCCAAACCTACTTCTCCCATACTAGTATCCACCACATGAGCTAGGTAGGCTTGACAACCTTTATTTAACAATTTCCTAGCAGCCACAGCTGATATTAGATACTTTGGAAGAACCTCTCTTTCTCCCTGAAACGTAACCTCCGGCATACCAAGACTTCGAAACACTACTTCTTTCTGGAAACAATCCACCATGACCCTATGGGCTTCCAGAAAATCCATACCCAAGATTACATCAAACTCTATCATATCCAGAGGAATTAGGTCAGCTTCGAACACAAGTCCATCCACCAACACCTCACAACCACTACACACCCAGTTTATCTTCATTGTATCCCCAGAAGGCAAGGATACACGCCACTCACCTGGGAGTGGTGAGGTTGGCACATTGGCATGGAGTGAAAATCTACTCGACATAAAAGAATGCGTAGCACCCGGATCAATCAAAGTAAAAGCAGGCTGACCAAAGATTAATAACGTACCAATGATGACCTCTGGAGATGTACGACCCTCCTGCTGAGTCATGGCATGCACTCTAGCATGAGTAGTGGTGGGATGTCCTCTGTTTTCTCTGTTCTGCTGAGCATTGCCTCTATCTGGACCCCACATGCGAGTATCGCTGCCAGAAGCACTCGCTGGAAACTGGCCCATGGTCTGAGTAGGGGTATACATGGATCTCTGAGTCAGGAAAGGGCACTCTCTCTTAAAGTGGTCTTGCTGACCATAATGATAACATCCTCCTGCCTGCTGCTGACTCTGCCCCACATGAAATAACTGACCACCTGAGGCCACACCCTGGCCACCAGATCCTCCACTAAACTGTCCAGATGAGCGTCCACCAAACCGGTTCCTAGGATGTCTCCTACCAAACCTCTTGAACCTTCCTCGAACTCCGGAACCAGAACTCGAATGGCTACTATAACCACTGCCAGCAGATGATCCAGAACCAGAAGTAGATGTCCCCCGCCTAGGAGGAACTCGACTAGGACCACCAAAATCATGTAGGGGGCCGACTGCTAACTCCTGTGCCTCAATATGCATAGCAAACATCAAGGCCTGCTGGAATGTCTGGTAAGGTACGGCTGTCATCTGACTTGCATACACACCTCCAAGTCCCTTGACAAAGTAATAAATCGTCTCCTCATCTGTTTTAACCAAGTCAGGCACATAGAATGCCAACTCCCTGAAGCGCTGCTCAAAAGCTGTCACTGTCATACTGTCATCTTCTTCAAGTTCAAGAACTCCAACCTCATTCGGTTGATGTGGGCTAGATTGATGTAACGCTCATTGAAATAAGCTGTGAACTGACCCCAGGTCATACCCTAAACTCCATAGCCCAAGACTCTGCCCAAGTCCAACCACCAATGCCAAAATTTCCTTTCCAGGAACTGAACAGCTATGGTCACTTTCTTGCTCTCAGGACACTCTGCTTGCACAAACATTTTCTCCATACTCTCCAACCAGCTAAGAGCATCTAACGGCTCAACGGCATGGGAGAAAAACCGGGCTCCATACCTGCAAGCCTTCTCATAATTGATATCCGAGGCAAAGGTAGTGAGTCGCCTGAAGAAATGTTCCAATGGACCATCAGCTGACGCTCCCTCATCCCCTCCCACTGGAGGATTGGAAGGATTTCACCTACGGGCTCAACTACGACCACGACGCATAGTTACCTGAGGAAGAAAACATTTAGCACCATGTATAACATCAGCACTGGATTAACTACTACAAATACTTAAGGAATACCCAATATCTCATGCATAAAATGCTAATGGTTCGCCATGGTCAAACCATCACTCTATGAATAGGATAACCTAATGCTCTGATACTGTCACATCCCGGTTCTTAAAACCATTTACGGTCGGTGATTACCCAAGTTACTTTGGTCTTTAACCGTTCCGTAGTAATTGTTTTACCGTGAAAGGTCAAAAAGTTGACTTTTCGTTAGGTCAGGAATTTGGGGAAACTTTCTTCATGAAAGTTGTAGAGGGCGTCGTTACGAGTTCGTGGACACGTAGCAAGCTCAAATCGGAGTTCGTATGAGGAAGTTATGAACAAAAGTATAAAGTTACTGTGCGGTTAAAAGGCTATATATAGGAGGTACCGGGGTGAAAAATCAGATTTTTCACCCCAGCCTTTCTTTCTCTCTCCCCGAGAGTTTCTCTCTCCCGATCGGCAAAACACTGCCGGATCTTGCGCGCGCCACAGCGCCGCCGTCCGGCCACCAACCGCCGGCGCACCGGTCCCAAAAGCTCGGCCTCCGAGTCTACTTCATTCCTAGGTAAGCTTTCCGACCTAACTCGCCGTAAATCGGGAGAAATTCCGATTTGTTCATCATGTGTACAGTAGAATTTCGGGATCAAATTTCTCCCTCCCTAGATCACCATTTGATGAGTTCTTCATATGTTTAGGATGGGTTTTAGGTGTACTACAATCCCCTAGAATTTGGTAGCTTGATTCGAAGTGTGTAGGAAGAATTGAGGATTTGAAGTTTTGAAGTGTAAATTTTCGGGGTCTACTGTTCATCGGGTTTTTGACCTAGTTAGAGGCCGAATTGGCCTTCGAGTTGAACTAGAAAGTTGTCCCAAATGATGAGACGAAGCTACTGGTAAAATTTGGTGGCGATCCGAGGTCGCCGGAATTTTGGCCGGAATTTCTGCCGGCGGCCGCCGGCGGCGGCGGAGCCGCCACTTTTTGGGCAGTTTTCTTGCCCATTTAAATGGTGAAAATTAAGGGAAGACCATTAGGGGCAGTTGCTAATTTTTAGGGATTTATTTGAGGTGTTAGGTATGTTTGGAAGGTTTGGGATTATTATTTGTGTAATTAAAGGTTAATCGGTCGTTTAGGGAGAACCGGCTAGGCGTGAGAGCGTGATTAAGAGTTTGTACTCTATTTGGAGTGTTAGAGGCCGACACCCACACTTTTGATAGATGGTTAATGTCACATCCCGATCCTAGAATTATTTTACGGTTGGTTACTTTGGTCTTTTACCATTTAAAGTGACCGTTTAACCGTACAATGATCGTAAAGTTGACTTTTTGTTAAGTCAAGAATTTGGGAAAACTTCCTTCTTGAAAGTTGTAGAGGGCGTCGTTACGAGTTCATGGACACGTAGCACGCTCAAATCGGAGTTCGTATGAGAAAGTTATGAACAAAAGTATAAAGTCACTATGCGGTAAAACGGCTATATATAGGAGTTACCGGGGTGAAAAATCAGATTTTTCACCCGGCTTCTCTCTCCTCTTCCCCGACGGAAAACTGTGCCGAGCTTCCGGCCGCCCTAGCGCCGCCGTCCGGCCACCAACCGCCGGCGCACCGGTCCCAAAAGCTCGGCCTCCGAGTCTACTTCAATCCTAGGTAAGCTTTCCGACCTAACTCGCCGTAAATCGGGAGAAATTCCGATTTGTTCTTGGTGTGTACAGTAGATATTCGGGATTGAATTTCTCCCTCCCTAGATCACCAATTGTTGAGTTCTTTATATGTTTAGGATGGGTTTTAGGTGTACTACAATCCTCTAGAATTTGGTAGCTTGATTTGAAGTGTGTAGGGAGAATTGAGGATTTGAAGTTTGGTAGTGTAATTTTCGGGGTCTACTGTTCATCAAGTTTTTGACCTAGTTAGAGGCCGAATTGGCCTTCGAGTTGAACTAGAAAGTTGTTCCAATTGATGAGACGAAGCTACTGGTAAAATTTGGTGGCGATCGGAGGTCGCCTGAATTTTAGCCGGAATTTCTGCCGGCGGCCGCCGTCGGCGGCGGAGCTGGCGGCGGTGCCGCCACTTTTTGGGCAGTTTTTCATGCCCATTAATTAGTACATATTGTGAGGAGTCTATGGTTAAAATTTGGTAATTTTTGGAGGAGTTTTGGTTAGGTTTTGGAATTGTTCTAGTTTAGTATTATTGGCGGATAATTAAATATTATTCCGACCATCGATTATTGCTGGATAAGTTCTAAGAAGTATTTTAAGGACTCTTAAGGTATTAGTGAAGTGGTTGAATGGGTGTCCATAGTAATTCCACAAATTACCATGTGTGAACCCTGTCAAGTGAATTATTAAAGGAAGTCAAAAAGGTTAAAGTGCTTTAAGAAAGGAACTTGGTCAACATGTGGTCAAATAGGATTTCCTGGTCAAACTAGGAAAAGACCAAGTCAACTGTGGTATGACTAATTTGATGATTTGTTGTACAGTCTCTGGTCGGATGTGAGACGGGCTCGAATACGCGGGTAGTTCGAGGGTTTCGCTCGAGGAGCTTTCCGAGCAGAAATGTCGCAATAGTACTGTGAGTGGACATATTATTTTAAATAAATGCATGCCTTAATTATTGAGTTAATTGCATGGTGTTTATGATTGTTTCCGAAAATTATATCCTTCTCGGGTTCTTGAACGTATTTACATTATTACTCAATTTTCTATTTCTTCCGAAAATGGTTATAGACGGTGAGGGCCGTCCTTCGAATGGAATTGAACCCGAGACTTCGTTGGAAATTGGTTTTATGCGTATATGACAAGGAATTGTTTTAATTAATTGTTTTGGGAAGAGAATTTGATTAATGTATTGTTATGAATGTTTATTTTAAGGGTTGACCAATAAATATGCTAGCTAGAGTAGCGTGAGGGCGCTACTAGAGCTCTTAGCTCCGACCCTAGCCTGAGAGGTCAGGCAAACTACGTAGTGCACTATGAGGGTTGACCGTATCACTTTATTTAGAGCTCTTAGCTCCGACCCTGGTCTGAGTGGACAGACAAGCCTGAGAGGTCAGGTTGATATTATAAGGGTTGACCGTTATCACATATTCTAGAGCTCTTAGCTCCGACCCTGGTCTGAGAGGACAGACAAGCCTGAGAGGTCAGGTTGATATTATAAGGGTTGACCGTATTATTTTATTTAGCTAGCATATCGTAGCGTGAGGGCGCTACTAGAGCTCTTAGCTCCGACCCTAGTCTGAGAGGTCAGACTTATTATGTTTGGTGAACATTTCTCTTCCCATATTCCTTGCTGGTTTATCTTATCATGCATTTGCGGAAATTTCGTAATTGTGGGCATGCATAAATGATTTTTAAATTGATATACTTTTGGGAGAGCATTACAGGAAATGGAGCTTTTATATTTGATTTTCGTCCACTCACTCTAACAGTTTTTAAATGTTTCTCCCCTGGGCCTTTCGTTTTTAAATGCCCAGTGATGCAGGATTCTTGAGAGGAGGTCGAGCGCGTACGAGAGTCGAGGCATAGTCGATCATTCCGTTGCTGCTCGAAATTCTTTGGGGTAATCATCTCTGTAGACTGCTCTGACTAACCCGGTTTAGTTAGTTTTGTAGGAAGGGTTGGCCATTTCAAGGGGGTTTCGGTAAGAAGTTCCCTTGAGGTGGTCCCCGCAGGATTTACTTCGGGTTAAAGGGGTTTAACCCGGGGTGGGTCCTGTCAATGGTATCAGAGCATTAGGTTATCGTTTCCTGTTACTACCTCATATACTTAGTATCACTTAGTGTCTATAGAGTGATGGTCCGACCGCGGCGGATCCATCGGCATTTTATGCTTGGACGCTTAGTGTTTATTGAGGATATGAGTTAGTACTTCCTGATTGAGATATGGACCGAGTGGTCCTATAAACGATCAAATCTTCAAGACTATGCCTCAGTACGCGCGACCTCATAGAGAGTTCTTGTAAGGAACAAGGTAAGCTCGTTACGTATTTATGTTTTTGTATTCCCCAAGGATTTATTGAGATTTGAGTTGGGGATCGAGCTGTAAACTCCCGCGATTTAACGAGCTTGAACATTTGTGTGAGTTTTCGGTGGCGAAACAGTTAATTCACACCTGGAAGGCTGTCATGGTTGTTGACAGGGATGCTGTAGAAGCCTAAGACAAGGCTTGGGTGTTCATGTTATGAGGCTCTTAGCAGTGAAGAGTCGTACGAGTTACTGGAAGATGTTGCATCCTGTGATGGAAAAAGGAGCTGAAGTCGCATAACGCGATTACTCTGAGAGGATGAATATTAAGATTTGACGATTGCCACGATTTTGTTGAGGTTCGTCATTAGTGTGGTTTCAGAGAAACCAACGGACATATGAAAGTGGAATGACTCAAGGAAAGTTGAGTGGGGTTATTTTGTGGTCAATGGACTTTTTCTAGTGACGAGTCCATGATGTGACACTACTGGAGAAGGTTAAGAAAGTAAAGGCTGATTGGTCCCTTGACGCTTTATGGGACAACCACTGAAACTGACGGTTTGGGTCACCTTGGTGCTGACATTGTTGTCGTCAGCTACGACCAGATTCTCTTCGTTCCAGCCACCCATGATTGGGGTACTAGAAGGTTTGATTTGTTGGTGAGTCCAAGCGTGATTTGAATGGTTGGTGACAATGATCATTGGACCATTTATCGTGGAGGCAGTAATTAAATTGTGTCACCAGATCTTGGGGCTCATGTCAACCATAAGGTGGGTTATCCACCTGTGATCAAAGTATTTTAATTGGTACACCTGTGGAGGAGTCTCCAGGTTGGCTGTGTTAGAGTTCGATTTTCTGATCGAGAAAGCGTTACTTGTGGTAATTAAAGTTAAGTGGTTCCGGAATTTTAAGGAACATGTTGGAAGTGGCAACAAGCCACCGGGTCTCGGACCAAGGGTGCTTGGGGTACCGGAGAGAGTGATACGAGTCTTGATGGACTTTGTATTAATTGTGGGGTAGGAACCGGTCGATGTGCAAACGGCACTGTTTGACGGCTGAAGATGTACATGGGTATACCCCACCTGAGCACGTGTACCCTCCTTTGTAGGGAAGTGGTGAATTGAAATTTGGGTAACACATGCTGGTAATGCATAATTATTTTTTGTACAGCTGTGTGTGGTCAAAATGACACCAGGTAAGTGACGAAGGCTGATGATGACATCATATCAAGAATGTATTGTGAGAGTCCCATAATTTGAGAACAGAGATTAAAGACGTTTGGTTAGAAGTTTCTGTGAAAAACGTCAATTAAATGGTTTAATGTCGTTAGTAGGTGGAAGGATGTTTTCTGAGATAAATGCACGGAAAAGGTGAAGGGACAGCAGTGAGCCAAGGTTTACTGGATCTTTGAATTTGAGTGAGAATGTTTGTAGATGGTCAAGCTTCAACCTGCAACCAAAGTTGTCCGTTATGACATTTAGTTTCCTCGAGGGTGATTAACTGAGCTTGATGACATGGGAATCAGTGCACTCACTGGCTGTGGTTTAACCAAGTATTGTAAATGAAGGTGTACTTAGCCGTGTTTGGGGTTCATAAATTACACCCACTGCGGTGACAGGAAATATTCTCAATTTGATCTGTGGAATGAGGATTTGATCTGGGAAATTGAATTTTGGTGTAATTTAATGAAATCCGAAGAGGATTAAAGTATAGTTGGCATTGCTATGGTCATTGGTCATTTGAGTAATGACCCTACTTGTTAGGAATTATTGACCTAACGACAGTTCTTGGCGCCACGAGTGTAAAGTGGTAGCAAGAAAGGTCATTGGAGGTGACTGTCGAAATTGTCAACATTTCGGTGAGTATGGAATGCAGTGGAACTAGGAAAAGTTTCCCTTGATGACTCAAAGAGTGTTACGAGCCTAAGTTTGGTAGTAATTGTTACTGAGATTGGTAAGGTATGTCGTTAAGTTGTGCAACACTCCATCGGAAACTGTGGAGTGATTAAGCCACGTTCAGATTAAGTTATGATCTGAGAGGATGTTAACGTGTGGCAGTGGATCTTGTAATTTAGGATCTGGAGGGGTAAGCGATTGAGAATTTTGAATCTTACCGAATAGAGGTTGCGGTGGATGGTGTACTTGCAGAGCATGGGGGACAGTTTTGTTGGAAACTGTCTGGTTGTACGAGCTGACCTTGTGATGTTTACGCGCCCAGTGCGGTGGTGGTATTCGATGAATTGTGCCTTGATAACTGGATGCTCGGTGATCGATATGGCTGAGTCTGGTGAAATTAATTCCCAATGCTTTGATCAGGTGTTCCTTTGGGTGTGCACCAGTGGCACTAAATTTTATGTAGATGTCCGGTCTGGTTAAATGTCCAGATTTGTCGGTTATGGCCAGACGATTTGGTAATGGAGACATCTGTGAATGAACCATCCTTGTTGAGCGGGTAAGGCTCTGAAATTCTTTTAATGGTAAGTTTATCCCAGATTGTGATGCGGATATTGTTTAATAGACGCACAGTTATGGTTGAAGTGCAAGTTCTGCACTATGCGTCATTCCAGGTTAAAGTAAGATATGGGGAGGTCAGTGGTACCTTACCTATGAGTAGTACGGTGAGGTATTACCGTGGTAAAGTACGTTGTATTTCCACGAGGTGATAATTGATCAAGCGATTTTATGTTTGGCTTGTGAGTAAAAAGGTCCGGATGTGTGTTGTCAGAATAGTTACGTGAGCAGTGTGTAGCATGACAATTTGTCTTCATGCGAGGAGTAAGTATTGTGGGATCTCGATGTCTGGAGACTTGTATCTCCCTGATTTAAAGGCTATGGTTTTGGATTTACGCTAATATTCACGGCAGTTCATGTCCTGTGTGTACAAGTGGTTTGAGTAATGATAGAGTCAGGGAAGACAATTACTCTACAACATGACAGAATAGTTTCTAGAAAGCGTAAACCAGATCAGGGAGCCTAGTTCAAATGAGGTGACGGCTTGTGTAACACAAGTCGTCATGGTTTTCTTGTGGGCATGTTGTCAGGGGTGTTGACCCCACGTTGTATATTGACATCGGAGGATTACAGATGGTGGATCAGTGATAGTCAGTGTCGTATTCCACCTCATAAATGAGATGTAGTACAGTGAGAATTCGGTGAATCAGTTAATCATTGATTCAAGAGAAAATCATTGTGATCCACGGTAAGACTTTAGATGTTTTAGTTTTGACCCGAGAAGTGTGGTCGGGTGTCAGAAAATGAAGGCAGTTGATATTGGAGGTTATCATCCACGTAGGAAGGAGTGCTACGTTGGCTAGATGTGACACGTGACAAGGTTACATGAGTTTGAGGAATATGTTGGGTATCCTTAGAGTTAATGGATACCTAGTGTCACGTATGTCCATGTTACGTAAATAAGTTTACTACCTTACATCCTATGTCAATAGACTTCTGGTTGGTACTGGAAATTGGCTTTCAAGGAGGAACAGTAAGGATGTTGATCGTAAAGAGCAGGTGTTTAGGTTTTGACAATGCTTTTCGTGAGGCGTCTCAGAAGAGTTCTCAGAAGGAAGTGGATATTGGAGAACAATGTTATTATTTTAAGTGGTACTATCCCCCTCTGTGTTGGACTTTGAGTATAGAAATTTCGAGGACGAAATTTTTATAAGGTGGGGAGAATTGTCACATCCCGATCCTAGAATTATTTTACGGTTGGTTACTTTGGTCTTTTACCATTTAAAGTGACCGTTTAACCGTACAATGATCGTAAAGTTGACTTTTTGTTAAGTCAAGAATTTGGGAAAACTTCCTTCTTGAAAGTTGTAGAGGGCGTCGTTACGAGTTCATGGACACGTAGCACGCTCAAATCGGAGTTCGTATGAGAAAGTTATGAACAAAAGTATAAAATTACTATGCGGTAAAACGGCTATATATAGGAGTTACCGGGGTGAAAAATCAGATTTTTCACCCGGCTTCTCTCTCCTCTTCCCCGACGGAAAACTGCGCCGAGCTTCCGGCCGCCCTAGCGCCGCCGTCCGGCCACCAACCGCCGGCGCACCGTTCCCAAAAGCTCGGCCTCCGAGTCTACTTCAATCCTAGGTAAGCTTTCCGACCTAACTCGCCGTAAATCGGGAGAAATTCCGATTTGTTCTTGGTGTGTACAGTAGATATTCGGGATTGAATTTCTCCCTCCCTAGATCACCAATTGTTGAGTTCTTTATATGTTTAGGATGGGTTTTAGGTGTACTACAATCCTCTAGAATTTGGTAGCTTGATTTGAAGTGTGTAGGGAGAATTGAGGATTTGAAGTTTGATAGTGTAATTTTCGGGGTCTACTGTTCATCAAGTTTTTGACCTAGTTAGAGGCCGAATTGGCCTTCGAGTTGAACTAGAAAGTTGTTCCAATTGATGAGACGAAGCTACTGGTAAAATTTGGTGGCGATCGGAGGTCGCCTGAATTTTAGCCGGAATTTCTGCCGGCGGCCGCCGTCGGCGGCGGAGCTGGCGGCGGTGCCGCCACTTTTTGGGCAGTTTTTCATGCCCATTAATTAGTACATATTGTGAGGAGTCTATGGTTAAAATTTGGTAATTTTTGGAGGAGTTTTGGTTAGGTTTTGGAATTGTTCTAGTTTAGTATTATTGGCGGATAATTAAATATTATTCCGACCATCGATTATTGCTGGATAAGTTCTAAGAAGTATTTTAAGGACTCTTAAGGTATTAGTGAAGTGGTTGAATGGGTGTCCATAGTAATTCCACAAATTACCATGTGTGAACCCTGTCAAGTGAATTATTAAAGGAAGTCAAAAAGGTTAAAGTGCTTTAAGAAAGGAACTTGGTCAACATGTGGTCAAATAGGATTTCCTGGTCAAACTAGGAAAAGACCAAGTCAACTGTGGTATGACTAATTTGATGATTTGTTGTACAGTCTCTGGTCGGATGTGAGACGGGCTCGAATACGCGGGTAGTTCGAGGGTTTCGCTCGAGGAGCTTTCCGAGCAGAAATGTCGCAATAGTACTGTGAGTGGACATATTATTTTAAATAAATGCATGCCTTAATTATTGAGTTAATTGCATGGTGTTTATGATTGTTTCCGAAAATTATATCCTTCTCGGGTTCTTGAACGTATTTACATTATTACTCAATTTTCTATTTCTTCCGAAAATGGTTATAGACGGTGAGGGCCGTCCTTCGAATGGAATTGAACCCGAGACTTCGTTGGAAATTGGTTTTATGCGTATATGACAAGGAATTGTTTTAATTAATTGTTTTGGGAAGAGAATTTGATTAATGTATTGTTATGAATGTTTATTTTAAGGGTTGACCAATAAATATGCTAGCTAGAGTAGCGTGAGGGCGCTACTAGAGCTCTTAGCTCCGACCCTAGCCTGAGAGGTCAGGCAAACTACGTAGTGCACTATGAGGGTTGACCGTATCACTTTATTTAGAGCTCTTAGCTCCGACCCTGGTCTGAGTGGACAGACAAGCCTGAGAGGTCAGGTTGATATTATAAGGGTTGACCGTTATCACATATTCTAGAGCTCTTAGCTCCGACCCTGGTCTGAGAGGACAGACAAGCCTGAGAGGTCAGGTTGATATTATAAGGGTTGACCGTATTATTTTATTTAGCTAGCATATCGTAGCGTGAGGGCGCTACTAGAGCTCTTAGCTCCGACCCTAGTCTGAGAGGTCAGACTTATTATGTTTGGTGAACATTTCTCTTCCCATATTCCTTGCTGGTTTATCTTATCATGCATTTGCGGAAATTTCGTAATTGTGGGCATGCATAAATGATTTTTAAATTGATATACTTTTGGGAGAGCATTACAGGAAATGGAGCTTTTATATTTGATTTTCGTCCACTCACTCTAACAGTTTTTAAATGTTTCTCCCCTGGGCCTTTCGTTTTTAAATGCCCAGTGATGCAGGATTCTTGAGAGGAGGTCGAGCGCGTACGAGAGTCGAGGCATAGTCGATCATTCCGTTGCTGCTCGAAATTCTTTGGGGTAATCATCTCTGTAGACTGCTCTGACTAACCCGGTTTAGTTAGTTTTGTAGGAAGGGTTGGCCATTTCAAGGGGGTTTCGGTAAGAAGTTCCCTTGAGGTGGTCCCCGCAGGATTTACTTCGGGTTAAAGGGGTTTAACCCGGGGTGGGTCCTGTCAGTTAAGGTTGAACGCTATGGGTAGAGCGTGTTATTATTGCCCTCACTATGATTATGGGTTTAAGACCTGTTTATGTGTTTTGGACAGGACGTGGGGGAGCTCGAGCTGAGCAGCCATCTAGTAGCCGGCAGACCTAGCGGCATCTGTGAGTGGACATTTGTTTTAAATTAAATTGCATGCTGTATATTTTAATTGGTTTCTCCTGCATATATGATTTCCTCCATTTATATGTTTTACGGTGATTTGGAAAAATGGGATTTAAGGATTTTAAAGGCAAACAAACCGGGAAAGAGGTTCATACCCTTCCCGTGATTTTAAAGGATTTTCCCGGGATACGGTTTAATGATTATCACCGTTTTGGGATTATGGAGGGGAATGATTTTAAAGGGAGAAACTTGGCTCACGGATTTAAAAAGGGGTTTTCGATTTATTATTATTATTCCCACGAGGTTTTACAGGTTTTAAAGGAATTTTAAAAAGGGAAAAGGAAAAGGATTGTATGCTAGCATGGACCCTCCCGAATAGTAGCAGGTCGGGACCCTCTTCGGTAGTAGCTGGTCAATGGACCCTCCCGAATAGTAGCAGGTCGGGACCCTCTCCGGTAGTAGCTGGTCATTGGACCCTCCCGGATAGTAGCAGGTCGGGACCCTCTTCGGTAGTAGCTGGTCAATGGACCCTCCCGGATAGAGCAGGTCAGATTTCTCATGGATGAGGTTAACACCCCACATTCAAATTATTTATGTTTGAGCCAAGGCATCATTGATGATTTATTTGCATGCGGTTTTTCTTAAAGAAACTAGAGGGAGAGCATTAAAGGAAAGTAGAGTTTTTATATGTTATTTTTCGTCCACTCACTCTAACGTTTTTCAATGTTTCTCCCCTGGGCCTTTCGTTTTTAAACGCCCAGATTGCAGTGCTCGACCTATCTAGACCACTTGGAGGCCAAGCATAGTTACCGCCGCTTTCCACACTAACAGTAGGTTCCGGGTTGACCTACTTGTAATATATCTATGTTTCTGCTTTTATCCTAGACGCTCTGATACACATCGGGTAGTTTTATTTGTTGGAGAACTCTTAGGGACATAGAACTTTATGTATCATTTACATTTGTAGATGTTGAACTATTTGTTGGATTTGTTAGATGTGTATCTTGTGGAGTGTTGGTTATTGGGAGCAGGATGGCTCCAGGAGTTTTCGGATGGATATTGGTATTAGAAGTGTACTGTGGGTTATTGCAGGTTAAGGGTTGTCCACTTTTCAAGGGAGACTATGTCGATTTTTCGGCAGAATCTTCTTTGGGAGGTGGTCCCCGCAGGATTTACTTCGAGTTAAAGGGGTTTAACTCGGGGTGGGTCCTAACAGATACCAACTGTCAGGATCCACCCCGAGTTAAACCCCTTTAACCCGAAGTAAGTCATGCGGGGACCACCTCCCAAACAAGATTCTGCCGAAATTTCGACAGAGTCTCCCTTGAAAAGTGGACAACCCTTAACCTGCAATAACCCACAATACACTTCTAATACCAATATCCATCCGAAACCTCCTGGAGCCATCCTGCTCCCAATAACCAACAATCTCCACAAGATACACATCTAAATAAATTCAACAAATAGTTTTACAACTCCGAATATAAGTGATACATAGGATTCCAAATCCCTAAAAGTTCACCAACAAATAAAACTACCCGATGTGTATCAGAGCGTCTAAGATTAAGTAAAAACATAGAAAGATTACAAGTAGGTCAACCCGGAACCTACTGATAGTTCGGGAAGTGGCGGTAACCATGCTTGGCCTCCAAGTAGACTAGTCGGGTCGAGCACTGCAATCTGGGCATTTAAAACGAAGGGCCCAGTGGAGAAACATTGAAAACCGTTAGAGTGACTGGACAAAAATAAAAAATAAAAACTCTATTTCCTTTAATGTTCTCCCTGAGAGTTTTTCAAGAAAACCTTATGCACGCACATCATAGACAATGAATAATTAAATCGTTCAATTAAATCCCTTGGCTCAAATATAAATAATTATGTGAGGTGTTAACCTCATCCACGAGAAAACCGACCTGCTCTATTCGGGAGGGTCTATTGACCAGCCACTGATAAGTGCGTTTTACGCTATGTTTTTAATATGTTTTTACCCTCATTTGTACTTGGTTTATTCCTTAGTAATGTCATTTTTACTTATATTGAGTCAAAAGGGTTTTTCTGTAGAGCAATGGCTAAAACATGTATTTATACAGAAATTTGTGCTTAAGTGTTGTAAAAACCGATTTTGGATAAGACTTGGTTATTTCTCTTATGATTCACCATACCTTTACATTGTTAATTTTGATGAATTTGGTTTAATGTGTAGATGACATGTAAATGAGCATATGAGAACAAGAATCATGAAGATTGGACTCATGGAGGACAACAAAAGAAGCCATGGAAAAGAAGAAACTCCGAAACATAAGGTTTTGATCCGAGCAGAAATTTCCAGAAACCATAACTCAACTTCAAAGATTTCCCTAGGACGATACAGGAGGAACCAGGGAACATGCCATATATGGATAGAAAGCTGTGGATGTCTAGTTTCTAAATATTTTTGAATCGCAGCAATCCGAGTTCTGAGGAAAAAGTTATGCCGGAAACAATGACCAGAGGTCAGTCTCGCGAATGAAACTCTCCCGCGAATGAAATCTTATTCGCGAGCAGAAATCTCTCCCGCGAACAGAAATCCTACATCAACTTCGGAAAATCATATCTAAATATCCAGGAGGAATCTGAGGACGAGCCATATATCATTGGAAAGCTACGAAAGTCTAGTTTTCAGATCTTCTTGAATCACAGCATTTGGAGTTCAGATGAAGGAGTTATGATCCAAACAATGGACGGAGGTCAAGCTGCAAAACTGGGCAGTTTCTGCCTAAGTTGTCACACGAGTTTGGGAGGATGTTTCTTCACCAAAATTCTTCCCAAGCATGTCAAAAGACTTAAAAGAAGCTTAATGAAGTCATGGGAAGCTGCATTGAAGAAGGAGATTCGAAGAAGTCATCATGGCAGCCGAAACAACCAAGTGTGGAGCTTTTCCGGTCAAACCGGGAAAGTCTGTCCTTGCCGAGTTTGTCCATGATTTCGGCTGCCTATGAGCCCAAGAACTTGTGTATAAGGCCTACATGGATTCAATAACATGTAGAGGAGTCCAAGAAATCAGAAATCCAAGGTCCAAGTCGAAATCTTTGTCCAAAGATAAAAGGAGGAAACCCAGCTCAACAAGGAAGGTGTCTCCTTGAAGTTCCTGAATTCTCTAGGGTTTTCCCTTAAACTTTCTGTATAAATAGGACCTATGTACATCAAATTTCGTGTCTCTCAATTGCTCTAAGCCTTAGAATAGCCTAGCTCTACTTAAAAACCCTCCCTACACAGAAACACCATAGCCTTGCCGCCGCCGCCAACCCTGCTGCCGACTGCATCTTCTGCTGCCGGTTGCATAGCTTTGCCGCCACCAATCCCTTCTTCAATCCTTGCCGACTCTTAGGGTAGGTTTAGGTATGAATTCATTCAAGGTTTATGTGTGTATCTACTGTATGGATGATGGTTATTTATATATATATTTGTATTGGTTTTTGGTTTTACGTTATAAGCATGTTTTCATGTTCTTCTTTGTGATTTTCATGTGATTGTGTTTATGATTGTAACGTGTAGAATTGCATGTTAGGATGACGATTTAGATTAAGTTGTTTGTGTTTATGTAAGTAATAACTTGAATTGATTAATCCTCACCTGAGCACGTAATCGAACTCTAGGTTAGCTTGAATCTAGACAAGTTAGCTATTAGGGGGGAGTTTCATATGCCGTAGTGTTCTAAGGGTTAAGATCAGGCGATTGTAGGTCTTGATTCTTAGTCACTACCAAGGGTGGTAGGGTGAGAGATTTGCATGTTGAATAGGATGAGTGACGCCATACCTAGGACCATGTTTCCAATGACTCTCGTTCGATCAGTGTATTTTGTCTCAATGTCAGGCGATTGTAGGCATTGAACAGGATGACACATATACAAACTTAGTGTCAGGCGATTGTAGGCACTAAGTTTACATGAGAAGTCTAAATAGTTGGAATTAATTACAAGTTGTGAAAACGTAAATACGACTTCTTAAACTTGCGAAATTTGTGACATGTCTTTCTTCACGGTGCTAAGTTGTTTTATGCTTGAGTATTGATTGACCATGTTTTGTAAATAAATGTCTTTATTTTCTTTATCTGTTTCGAACCATCTTTAAATCCCCCATAATATTTTGTATATATGTTTATACTTGTATAGTTGTGACAGAATTGTACTTGTATGTTTATATTATATTCTTTTGAAAGTACTAACGATTTGTGATGCAGATATAATCCTTCCCTAGTGTCCCCGGCTTGAACGATCCCTACTTACAGTTACTACAATGATAGGGTTTTTTAAATTGCACATGTCATGTTATGACAGGTCAATTTTTGGCGCCGTTGCCGGGGATGCTAAAAAGGATTTTTGTATATTGTTGTCAACTAACATTTTTTCTCTTATATTTGTGTGAATATTAGTGTATGTACCAAATTTCTTTTGTGTGAAAGTTGTATATTTTGTGCCATATTTTTGACTAACAATTTCTCTCTTGTATATTCTTTTGTGTGAAAGTTTTATTTTCCTTTAATTTTTGAGGTATATCGGACGAAGCATAACACTACCTTGGGCTGTATCAGTCCATTGCACAGTGGTCTTCCCTGCTCCACGTACCTTGAAAATTAGAGAGTTAATACAATCAGCTAGCAACTTTACTAGGTTGCCGACACTTTTGTGCTTACATGTCATTAAATTTGAAACTTATGCCATGCCATGATGTTGCCAAAATTTTTATAAGCTAAGTTTCGAATTCTATCTAAGTTTTTGACAATGCTCACTTGATCTTTGTTCAATTGTGCCAGATTGGTTTTGCAGGTTCCCATAAATGACCAGTTCTGACGAGAAATTGTTTGGTGACGTTGGACGCAAGGAAGCCAAACCTGGTCATGACGCCGAGCACAATGTTAACACAAAGTGAAGCAGAGCACGTTTCAAGGAGAAACAAAGGAGCTCATGAGAAGGTGACGTCACAAAGGAGAAGAGTCTAGGCTGATAGACTATAAACATTAAGCGCTGCATGAGAGGCAACTCATTTCAACCGTAGCTGTGGAGGAGCCATCAACGAGAGTTTGCATTTTTTTAATCCCTTCACTTTTATGGTTGACTTACTTATGTGTTTATTATGTGACTTAGACACATGCTTAGGAAATTATGACATTATTTTGGGTTTACATTGAGGACAATGTAATTTTCTAAGTGTGGGGTAGAGGTTACATAGTAACATATTTTTATTTGTGTGTTTTTCAACTTTCCGTAATTTAAAAAAAAAAAAAAAAAAAAAAAAATTTCGAAATTTAATTTTTGTTTTGTTCTAAATGTTTTTATTTGTTTTTGAGTCTTAGGATATACCCTTAAAAGTCTATGATGATCTTATCTTTTAAATGCATGATTGACGGTTTAACATTTATCTTAAGAAATTGCGAGTTTCATGGATATTGTGAATTAGTATGAATATTTGAGACTTGATTGATAATGAAGTATGCATGTTTGATTAAATAGTTCCAAATAACCTATGTGAGCTTTTGAGCCCTAAAACTTTCTTTCATGAGTGAATTATGTGCCGAATTTTGCTTAAATTTTTTCGAAATTTTCACTAAATTTTCACTATCTTTCGAAACCTCATCATTCTTTGCAAATTCAATGACTATGTGCTATAGCTTTTAATGGACTCTAGAATTTACTAGAACTTGCTTATGTGATTTTCGAAGCTTTATAATCATAAATTGTCTTGATTTTGAATATGATTGAATTAAATCTCATTAGGATCACCACCATAGCCAAATAAAACTTATGCCTATTTTGTGCCCGTCGCGGGACTCCTTAGTTAACCCCTTTGAGCTTACATTGAGCCTTTTTCATCACCTTTAAACAGAATTCTTTTGCCTAGAATAGCTAAACCTTTACCTTGTTATCAAGACTTGGCAAAGTACTTCTGATGGAGCTGTAATGCGTGATGTTGTGGAGCAAGTGTGGGGTGGACAAGGTAATAAAAAGCAAGTGTGGGGTTAAACACCAATGTTTTGTATTATATATGTGCCAAAATGTGTATATCCGAAAAAAAAAAATTCCGAAAAAAAAATAATAATAAAAATAAAAAGAAGAAATCGGAAAATAAAAGAGTTTCGGATCAAAAGTTCAAGGCACAAATTCTTTCATGGTGTGTTGTAATGTTTTGTGAATTTGGAGTTAGTGATTATTTGAAGGTCTAAAAGTGTTTATATGACCTTTGTCCTGTTCACAATATGGAAAGAAGTGTATGATGACGTATGGGTCCAACCTGAGAAATTCGACCCTTGAAGTGAAGACATGAGGAGGAGCGAGATTTGCTAAAGTCTTGGTGATTTCTTATAGCACCACTTATCTAAAAATTCCTACCTTATGAAACCAAGCCCCATTACAACCATATTATTGAGATTAATTCATGATTCTTAAGATAGCTAACTTTGATTTGTTGAGATTTTCTCATAAGTTAAGCATATGGTTTTGGTCCATTATTGCACATAGTTGTTATATGAGGTTTTTCCATAAATTTCTATTCACAAAGAGCTTTTATTTGTTGAAATATGCAAGTTATTTGTTATCTTATCATCTTTTCTCTTGCATATACTATTGAGTGAATACCATGGATGAGTGAAAAGAAGAGAGTATGCCATTGTGAGGTGGAACGGTTATCATACATGTTTGTGCTATATGATCTCATATCTTAATTGTTCATGCTATGATACATGCTTATGAAGCTTTGCAATCATGCTTTTCATTCAAATGTTCAAACTTGAAAGTTATGCATGCTAAAGAATCTGAGACAATCATTTAAGGGTATTAGTTGTTTAAGTATTAGAAATTTTTGAGTCGTTTTGTTTTAGAGTCAGTTTGCTAAGGGACTAGCAAAGGGTAAGTGTGGGGTAGTTTGATAAGTGCGTTTTACGCTATGTTTTTAATATGTTTTTACCCTCATTTGTACTTGGTTTATTCCTTAGTAATGTCATTTTTACTTATATTGAGTCAAAAGGGTTTTTCTGTAGAGCAATGGCTAAAACATGTATTTATACAGAAATTTGTGCTTAAGTGTTGTAAAAACCGATTTTGGATAAGACTTGGTTATTTCTCTTATGATTCACCATACCTTTACATTGTTAATTTTGATGAATTTGGTTTAATGTGTAGATGACATGTAAATGAGCATATGAGAACAAGAATCATGAAGATTGGACTCATGGAGGACAACAAAAGAAGCCATGGAAAAGAAGAAACTCCGAAACATAAGGTTTTGATCCGAGCAGAAATTTCCAGAAACCATAACTCAACTTCAAAGATTTCCCTAGGACGATACAGGAGGAACCAGGGAACATGCCATATATGGATAGAAAGCTGTGGATGTCTAGTTTCTAAATATTTTTGAATCGCAGCAATCCGAGTTCTGAGGAAAAAGTTATGCCGGAAACAATGACCAGAGGTCAGTCTCGCGAATGAAACTCTCCCGCGAATGAAATCTTATTCGCGAGCAGAAATCTCTCCCGCGAACAGAAATCCTACATCAACTTCGGAAAATCATATCTAAATATCCAGGAGGAATCTGAGGACGAGCCATATATCATTGGAAAGCTACGAAAGTCTAGTTTTCAGATCTTCTTGAATCACAGCATTTGGAGTTCAGATGAAGGAGTTATGATCAAAACAATGGACGGAGGTCAAGCTGCAAAACTGGGCAGTTTCTGCCTAAGTTGTCACACGAGTTTGGGAGGATGTTTCTTCACCAAAATTCTTCCCAAGCATGTCAAAAGACTTAAAAGAAGCTTAATGAAGTCATGGGAAGCTGCATTGAAGAAGGAGATTCGAAGAAGTCATCATGGCAGCCGAAACAACCAAGTGTGGAGCTTTTCCGGTCAAACCGGGAAAGTCTGTCCTTGCCGAGTTTGTCCATGATTTCGGCTGCCTATGAGCCCAAGAACTTGTGTATAAGGCCTACATGGATTCAATAACATGTAGAGGAGTCCAAGAAATCAGAAATCCAAGGTCCAAGTCGAAATCTTTGTCCAAAGATAAAAGGAGGAAACCCAGCTCAACAAGGAAGGTGTCTCCTTGAAGTTCCTGAATTCTCTAGGGTTTTCCCTTAAACTTTCTGTATAAATAGGACCTATGTACATCAAATTTCGTGTCTCTCAATTGCTCTAAGCCTTAGAATAGCCTAGCTCTACTTAAAAACCCTCCCTACACAGAAACACCATAGCCTTGCCGCCGCCGCCAACCCTGCTGCCGACTGCATCTTCTGCTGCCGGTTGCATAGCTTTGCCGCCACCAATCCCTTCTTCAATCCTTGCCGACTCTTAGGGTAGGTTTAGGTATGAATTCATTCAAGGTTTATGTGTGTATCTACTGTATGGATGATGGTTATTTATATATATATTTGTATTGGTTTTTGGTTTTACGTTATAAGCATGTTTTCATGTTCTTCTTTGTGATTTTCATGTGATTGTGTTTATGATTGTAACGTGTAGAATTGCATGTTAGGATGACGATTTAGATTAAGTTGTTTGTGTTTATGTAAGTAATAACTTGAATTGATTAATCCTCACCTGAGCACGTAATCGAACTCTAGGTTAGCTTGAATCTAGACAAGTTAGCTATTAGGGGGGAGTTTCATATGCCGTAGTGTTCTAAGGGTTAAGATCAGGCGATTGTAGGTCTTGATTCTTAGTCACTACCAAGGGTGGTAGGGTGAGAGATTTGCATGTTGAATAGGATGAGTGACGCCATACCTAGGACCATGTTTCCAATGACTCTCGTTCGATCAGTGTATTTTGTCTCAATGTCAGGCGATTGTAGGCATTGAACAGGATGACACATATACAAACTTAGTGTCAGGCGATTGTAGGCACTAAGTTTACATGAGAAGTCTAAATAGTTGGAATTAATTACAAGTTGTGAAAACGTAAATACGACTTCTTAAACTTGCGAAATTTGTGACATGTCTTTCTTCACGGTGCTAAGTTGTTTTATGCTTGAGTATTGATTGACCATGTTTTGTAAATAAATGTCTTTATTTTCTTTATCTGTTTCGAACCATCTTTAAATCCCCCATAATATTTTGTATATATGTTTATACTTGTATAGTTGTGACAGAATTGTACTTGTATGTTTATATTATATTCTTTTGAAAGTACTAACGATTTGTGATGCAGATATAATCCTTCCCTAGTGTCCCCGGCTTGAACGATCCCTACTTACAGTTACTACAATGATAGGGTTTTTTAAATTGCACATGTCATGTTATGACAGGTCAGCCACCACAGAAGAGGGTCCCTGACCCGGGAGGGTCTAATGACCAGCTACCACCGGAGAGGGTCCCCGACCTGCTCTATCCGGGAGGGTCAAATGACCAGCTACCACCGGAGAGGGTCCCCGACCTGCTCTATCCGGAGGGTCAAATGACCAGCTACCACCGGAGAGGGTCTATGCTAGCATGCAATACTTATATCCTTTTCCTTTTAACAATCCTTTAAACCCTCGTGGGAAAAATAATCCGAAAACCAAGTCAAATCACCCTGACTTTACCCCAAATACATTGGATTTAAAAACCTTTCCAGGAACCCAAAACCGGTTCTCTGCCTTTACTTTAAAAACCCTTTAAATCCAAGAGCCAAGTTTCCCTTTTTAAAATCAACCCCCTCCATAATCCCAAAAACGGTGATAATCACAAAGTCATATCCCGGGAAAATCCTTTAAAATCACGGGAAAGGTAGGAACCTCTTTCCCGGCTCATTTATCTTTAAAATCATTAAATCCCTTTTTCCCAAAATCACCGTAAAACATAAATGGAGGAAATCACATAAACAGGAGAAACCAAATAAAGTCTATGGCATGCAATTTAATTTAAAAGCAAAGGTCACTCACAGATGCCGCTAGGTCTGCTGGCTACCAGATGGCTACTCAGCTCGAGCTCCCCCACGTCCTGTTCAAAACACATAAAAAGGTCTTAAACCCATAATCAAAGTAAGGGCAACAATAACAATCTCTACCCTTAACGTTCATCCTTAACCATCTATCGAAAAGCGTGGGGAGTCAGCCTCTAATACCCCATTAGCGTACAAACTCTTAATTATGCTCTCACGCCTAGCCCGTTCTTCCGATTGCCACCAAATTTTACCAACAGCTTCGTCTCGTCAATTGGAACCACTTCCTAGTTCAACTCAAAGGTCAATTCGGCCTCTAACTAGGTCAATCGACAAGAAATTCAAAAACCCGAAATAAAAATCAATCCAAACTTCAAATCCTCAATTCTCCCTACACACTTCAAATCTAGGGGCTTAATGTACTCCTCAAACCCATCAAAACCATGTAAAGAACTCACCGGGAGGTGGCCTGAGGAGGGAGAAATCCGGTATTGATGAACAGTGCTCAGGCCGTCCCTTCTCGCCGTGATTTCTCTCTAACGGCGGCGACTTGGCTCCGGTGACTACCACCAACAAGCAGGCTTCAATTTGGTACCTAGCACGCACCCTAACTCCGCCGGACAGAGGAGAAATCCGGCGAAAAAATCAAGATTTTCGGAGGTTTTCGACAGTGAACAGTAACTTTTCCAATTTTTGACTTTCACCGATTTACCCCAGTAACTCACTATATATAGGTTTTTCATCAAATAGTAACTTTTGTTTTTTGACCATAACTTCTTCATACGATCTCCGATTTAAGCGTGTTACGTGTCCACGAACTCATAACGACGCCCCCTACAACTTTCATGAAGAAAGTTTTCCCAAATTTCTGACCTAACGAAAAGTCAACTTTTTGACCTCTCACGGTAAAACGGTTACTACGAAATGGTTAAAGATCAAAGTAACTTTGGTAGTAACCGACCGTAAATGTATTCTAGAATCGGGATGTGACATATTGAATGTAAGTTGATTCATACACGAAGTTGGTTCAATTTGTGTTCATTCTAAGAGCTATAATAATTCTGAAAATTTACATGTCGATGTGAGATGAGGTGACGCCATACTTGCTAACATGTTTCTAATTCGACTTACTGCTGATGAGGCCGTTTGTTAACAACCTGCAATTTAAACCCTATCGTGTAGTATTAGTAAGTAGGGTATCGTTCTAGCCGGAGACACTAGGGAAGGACTTATATTCTGCAAAATGAAAACGTTAGAAATATTCACAAATATAAACATATTTACATTGAAATATATGGGAGTTGAGAGTTGGTTTGAAATATAAAGAAAACAAACAGAAATATTTACATACATTGGTCAATCAATACTCAAGCACAAGATATAGCAACCACCGATTAGAGAACATATAAGTTTTATGAAAGATCAAGTTATTATGTTTATGTTATCATAGATGCAAATTAATTCCAACTTTTTATGACTTCTTATGTAACTCAGAACTTACGACACACATCATCCTAAGTTTATGTGTCATCTTGTTTAATGCTTACGACACGCATCACACTAACACAAAATACACTTACCGTTCATGAATCGTTGGAGACATGATCCTAGGTATGTCGTCACTCATCCTATTAGCATGTAAATCACTTACCCTAGCAACCCTATGCAGCAACTAGAATTGAGAACCCGACACGGTGAACTTAACCCTAGATTACTACGGCATATTAAACTCCCCCCTTAGGAACATCCGTGCACAGACTACCCTCAGGTTCGATTACGTGATCAGGTAAGCAATAAATCAATTCGACAACTACTAAACACACAAACATAGACAATCTAATCTAAATCATAAGTCTTAGCATGCAATCTAAATCGTTACACAACTCATATGTTATTAAAAAGATCACAAAGAAAAACTTAACAACATCTGATATTGTATAAAACCAAAAATCCAGAAATAATATTTATGAAGAACAATAAACACAGTAAAAATACACAAAGACATGGAGAAATCCATACCAAATCCTATCTAAAAGGTTCGGCTAAGGCAAGGATGGTTGGCGGCAAGGGATGATTGATGCAGCTGCAAGGGGTGTTCGGCGGCAGCTTTGTGTTTCGGCTGTGTGAGGGTTTTTGGGTAGAGTTTGGCTATACTATGTTTTTGAGCAATTGAAAGACACTAAATTTGATGTACATAGGTCCTATTTATACAGAAAATTTCGAAGAGAAACCCTAGAGAAATCAGCTACTTCAAGGAGTCCCATTCCTTATTGAACTTGTAATCTTTTTTTTTGGACTTGGTTTCTTCTTTCTTCTTTGACAAGGATTTCGACTTGGACCTTGGATTTCTGATTTCTTGGACTCCTCTACATGTTATTGGATCCATGTAGGCCTTATACACAAGTTCTTGGGCTCATAGGCAGCCGAAATCATGGACAAACTCGGCAAGGACAGACTTTCCCGGTTTGACCGGAAAAGCTCCATACTTGGTTGTTTCGGCTGCCATGATGCATTCTCTTAAGTCCTTTGACATGCTTGGGAAGAATTTTGGTGAAGAAACATCCTCCCAAACTCGTGTGACAACTTAGGCAGAAACTGCCCAGTTTTGCAGCTTGACATCCGTCCATTGTTTTGATCATAACTCCTTCATCGGAAATCCAAATGCTGCGATTCAAGAAGATCTAAAAACTAGACTTCCGTAGCTTTCCAATGATATATGACTCGTCATCAGATTCCTCCTGGATATTTAGATATGATTTTCCGAAGTTGATGTAGGATTTCTGTAAATTTCTGCTCGCGGGAGAGATTTCACTCGCGGGAGAGATTTCACTCGCGAGTGAGACTGACCTCCGGCCATTGTTTCCGGCATAACTCCTCCCTCAGAACTTGGATTGCTGCGATTCCAAATGATTTAGAAACTAGACATCCACAGCTTTCCATCCATATATGACACGTTCCCTGGTGCCTCCTTGATCGTCCTAAGGAAATATTTGAAGTTGAGTTATGGTTTCTGGAAATTTCTGCTCGGATCAAAATCTTATGTTTCGGAGTTTCTTCTTTTCCATGGCCTCTCTTGTTGTCTTCCATGAATCCAATCTTCATGATTCTTGTTCTCATATGCTCATTTACATGTCATCTACACATTAAACCAAATTCATCAAAAATGACAATGTAAAGGTACGGTGAATCATAAGAGAAATAACCAAGTCTTATCCAAAATCAGTTTTACAACACTTAAGCACAAATTTCTGTAAAAAGATACATATTAACCATTACTCTACAGAAAAACCCTTTTGACTCAATATAAGTAAAAACAACATTACTAAGGAATAAACAAGGTACAAATGAGGGTAAAAACACATTAAAAACATAGCGTAAAACACACTTATCAAACTACCCCACACTTACCCTTTGCTAGTCCCTTAGCAAACTGACTCTAAAACAAAAACAAAACGACTCAAAAACTTCTAATACTTAAACAACTAATACCCTTAAATGATTTGTCTCAGATTCTTTAGCATGCATAACCTTCAAGTTTGAACATTTGAATGAAAAGTGTAACTGCAAAGCTTCATAAGCATGTATCATAGCATGAACAAGTAAGATATGAGATCATATAGCATGAACAAGTATGATAACCGTTTCACCTCACAATGGCATACTCTCTTCTTTTCACTCATCCATGGTATTCACTCAATCGTATATGCAAGAGAAAAGATGATAAGATAACAAATAACTTGCATATTTCAACAAATAAAAGCTTTTTGTGAATAGAAATTCATGGAAAAACCTCATATAACAACTATGTGCAATAATGGACCAAAACTATATGCTTAACTCATGAGAAAATCTCCACAAATCAAATTTAGCTATCTTAAGAATCATGAATTAATCTCATTATTGGTTGTAATGGGGCTTGGTTTCATAAGGTAGGAATTTTTGGGATAAATGGTGATTTTAAGACGTCACCAAGACTTAGCAAATCTCGCTCCTCCTCATGTCTTCACTTCAAGGGTCGAATTTCTTCATGTTGGACCCATACGTCATTCTTGACTTCTCCCCATATTGTGAACAGGACAAAGGTCATATAAACCCTTTTAGACCTTCAAATAATCACTAACTCTAAATTCACAAAACATTACAACACACCATGAAGGAATTTGTGCCTTGAACTTTAATTTTATCCGATTTTTTTTTCAGACATATTTCTTTCTTTTTGTTCATACATGGCACATACATTTATAATCATATGGTGTTTTACCCCACATTTGCTCTTTATTACATTGTTCACCCCACACTTGCTTCACAGCATCACGCAATACAGCTCCATTAAAAGTACTTTGCCAAGTCTTGATAACAAGGTAAAGGTTTAGCTATTCTAAGCAAAGGAATTCTGTTTAAAGGTGATGAAATAACAGGCTCAATGTAGGCTCAAAGGGGTTAACTAAGGAGTCCCACGATGGGCACAAAATAGGCATAAGTTTTATTTGGCTATGGTGGTAATCCTAAAGAGATAAAATTCAATCATATTCAAAATCAAGACATGTTATGATTATAATGCTTCGAAAATCACATAAGCAAGTTCTAGTAAATTCTAGAGTCCATTAAAAGCTATAGCACATAGTTATTGAATATGCAAAGAATAATGAGGTTTCAAAAGATAGTGAAAAGTAGTGAAAATTTCAAAAAAATTTAGACAAAATCGGCACATCACTCATGAAAGAAAGTTTTTAGGCTCAAAAGCTCACATAGGTTATGTTGGAACAATCTAATCAAACATGCATACTTCATTATCACTCAAATCTCAAATATTCATACTAATTCACAATATCCATGAAACTCGCAATTTCTTAAGATAAATGTTAAACCGTCAATCATGCATTCAAAGATATAGTTCATCATAGACTTTTAAGGGTATATCCTAAGACTCAAAACAAAACATGTTACTATGTAACCTCTACCCCACACTTAGAAAATTACATTGTCCTCAATGTACACACAAAATAATGTCATAATTTCCTAAGCATGCGTCTAAGTCACATAATAAACACATAAAAATAAAAACATAATTAATCCTAAAAATTAAATTCGGCACAAAAGATTTAATTGAAAACGAAACCGAAACAAGTGAAGGAGAAAGATTGAATATGCAAACTCTCGTTGATGGCTCCTCCACAGCTACGGTTGAAATGAGTTGCCTCTCATGCAGCGATTAATGTTTATAGTCTATCAGCCTAGACTCTTCTTCCTTCTCTCTAGATGGCGTCATTCTTTGTTGCCATGGCTCTCCCACATTGTGCTTTTCAACATTTGTGCTCTTGTTGCTCATTCAACGATGAAGACACAATATCTGGTAAAGTGTCCTCTTCTCCTAGATATGCATACTTCAAGTGCTTGGGGAGATCTTTAAATTCTAACTTAGGGCCCTGTTCCAAAGATGATAACATTTTGTTAGTAATAATTGGAATTGACAAAGGAGAATCATACCTCTGAGTGTAGGATCGTGCTTCAAGCTTATCAACCACTGCTAGTATGGACAGCTCCAGACTACGCTGTGCCTCTTCATCCCATCTCCATTCTTGTCAAATCCGACCCTTGCTCAATCTTTCTTAGTGCTTCCAAGTCTTCCTTGCTTGGCTGAGCTCAATTTTTTTTTAAACGTGCTCTACTTCACTTTGTTTAGCATTGTGCACGATATCATGACCAGGTTTGGCTTCCTTGCGTCCAACGTCACCAAACAATTTCTCGTCAGAACTGGTCATTTATGGGAACCTGCAAAACCAATCTGGCACAATTGAACAAAGATCAAGTGAGCATTGTCAAAAACTTAGATAGAATTCGAAACTTAACTTATAAAAATTTCGGCAACATCATGGCATGGCATAAGTTTCGAATTCAATGACATGTAAGCACAAAATTGTCGGCAACCTAGTAAAGTTGCTAGCTGATTTTATTAACTCTCTAATTTTAAAGGTAAGTGGAGCAGGGAAGACCACTGTGCAATGGACTGATACAGCCCAAGGTAGTGTTATGCTTCATCCGATATACCTCAAAAATTAAAGGAATATACAACTTTCACACAAAGGAATATACAAGAGAGAAATTGTTAGTCAAAAATATGGCACAAAATATACAACTTTCATACAAAAGAAATTCGGTACATACACTAATATTCACACAAATATAAGAGAAAAATGTTAGTTGACAACAATATACAAAAATCCTTTTTAGCATCCCCGGCAACGGCGCCAAAAACTGACGAGGCCGTTTGTTAACAACCTGCAATTTAAACCCTATCGTGTAGTATTAGTAAGTAGGGTATCGTTCTAGCCAGGGACACTAGGGAAGGACTTATATTCTGCAAAATGAAAACGTTAGAAATATTCACAAATATAAACATATTTACATCGAAATATATGGGAGTTGAGAGTTGGTTTGAAATATAAAGAAAACAAACATAAATATTTACATACATTGGTCAATCAATACTCAAGCACAAGATATAGCAACCACCGATTAGAGAACATATAAGTTTTATGAAATATCAAGTTATTATGTTTATGTTATCATAGATGCAAATTAATTCCAACTTTTTATGACTTCTCATGTAACTCAGAACTTACGACACGCATCATCCTAAGTTTATGTGTCATCTTGTTTAATGCTTACGACACGCATCACACTAACACAAAATACACTTACCGTTCATGAGTCGTTGGAGACATGATCCTAAGTATGTCGTCACTCATCCTATTAGCATGTAAATCACTTACCCTAGCAACCCTATGCAGCAACTAGAATTGAGAACCCGACACGGTGAACTTAACCCTAGATTACTACGGCATATTAAACTCCCCCCTTAGGAACATCCGTGCACAGACTACCCTCAGGGTCGATTACGTGATCAGGTAAGCAATAAATCAATTCGACAACTACTAAACACACAAACATAGACAATCTAATCTAAATCATAAGTCTTAGCATGCAATCTAAATCGTTACACAACTCATATGTTATTAAAAAGATCACAAAGAAAAACTTAACAACATCTGATATTGTATAAAACCAAAAATCCAGAAATAATATTTATGAAGAACAATAAACACAGTAAAAATACACAAAGACATGGAGAAATCCATACCAAATCCTACCTAAAAGGTTCGGCTAAGGCAAGGATGGTTGGCGGCAAGGGATGATTGATGCAGCTGCAAGGGGTGTTCGGCGGCAGCTTTGTGTTTCGGCTGTGTGAGGGTTTTTGGGTAGAGTTTGGCTATACTATGTTTTTGAGCAATTGAAAGACACTAAATTTGATGTACATAGGTCCTATTTATACAGAAAATTTCGAAGAGAAACCCTAGAGAAATCAGCTACTTCAAGGAGTCCCATTCCTTATTGAACTTGTAATCTTTTTTTTTGGACTTGGTTTCTTCTTTCTTCTTTGACAAGGATTTCGACTTGGACCTTGGATTTCTGATTTCTTGGACTCCTCTACATGTTATTGGATCCATGTAGGCCTTATACACAAGTTCTTGGGCTCATAGGCAGCCGAAATCATGGACAAACTCGGCAAGGACAGACTTTCCCGGTTTGACCGGAAAAGCTCCATACTTGGTTGTTTCGGCTGCCATGATGCATTCTTCGAATCTTCTTCTTCAATGCAGCTTCCCATGACTTCATTAAGCTTCTCTTAAGTCCTTTGACATGCTTGGGAAGAATTTTGGTGAAGAAACATCCTCCCAAACTCGTGTGACAACTTAGGCAGAAACTGCCCAGTTTTGCAGCTTGACCTCCGTCCATTGTTTTGATCATAACTCCTTCATCGGAAATCTAAATACTGCGATTCAAGAAGATCTAAAAACTAGACTTCTGTAGCTTTCCAATGATATATGACTCGTCCTCAGATTCCTCCTGGATATTTAGATATGATTTTCCGAAGTTGATGTAGGATTTCTGTAAATTTCTGCTCGCGGGAGAGATTTCACTCGCGAGTGAGACTGACCTCCGGCCATTGTTTCCGGCATAACTCCTCCCTCAGAACTTGGATTGCTGCGATTCCAAATGATTTAGAAACTAGACATCCACAGCTTTCCATCCATATATGACACGTTCCCTGGTGCCTCCTTGATCGTCCTAAGGAAATCTTTGAAGTTGAGTTATGGTTTCTGGAAATTTCTGCTCGGATCAAAATCTTATGTTTCGGAGTTTCTTCTTTTCCATGGCCTCTCTTGTTGTCTTCCATGAATCCAATCTTCATGATTCTTGTTCTCATATGCTCATTTACATGTCATCTACACATTAAACCAAATTCATCAAAAATGACAATGTAAAGGTACGGTGAATCATAAGAGAAATAACCAAGTCTTATCCAAAATCAGTTTTACAACACTTAAGCACAAATTTCTGTAAAAAGATACATATTAACCATTACTCTACAGAAAAACCCTTTTGACTCAATATAAGTAAAAACAACATTACTAAGGAATAAACAAGGTACAAATGAGGGTAAAAACCCATTAAAAACATAGCGTAAAACGCACTTATCAACTGCGTTTATGTGTTTTTTGTGTTTAATTTATACGCGAAGTGTCTTTAAACCAATTAGTACCATGTTTAGGATTATACGCGAAGTTAATTCTGAATACTTGTGAAGTCTTGAATGATTAGAATAACCACGAAGACTCTAATTAAATTGGAACTAAATTGGATTTTGAAATTGGTTTTTAACCTGCTGCCCTATTCCTTTGTTTGAGTTTGTTACATGTTTAGAGAGTTATGTGTTTTGTGTGGAATGGTTGATCAACTGTATATAATTAGTGTTAAGGTTTTTGTTAAGTATTAGTTTCTTTAGATGATAAACTCTTATATCCCCCATATGTTTGCTTAAGTATGTTAACATTTTCTGTTTTCGATTACCCTTCAATATCCCCGGACTGAACGATCCCTACTTATTCATATTAACGATGACATTTTGCAGGGTTATAAAATTGTGAGGTTTGATTTGAACACACGTTTATATGTGTGTGACGTGAAAAACTATCACCAATAGGGCCACTGCCCTACCCACGTCACCAGACACTCAGCCACACACCGCCATAGGCAGCTGCGCTTGTGCCCCTCGCACCAACCCCAATTCCTCCATTAATGACAGTCCATTGTAAACAAAAAGGGTCAAGAGACAATGAGCTTCTTCCATACCTGCTCCTAAGGTTGAATCAACCAGGAAGTGCCTTAAACCTCCACGTCAAAACCGAGCTCCAAATCTGCAATTGAGGTCCAAAACTCGGATTGAGTTACACGACTAGCATGGAAGAGCACTACAAGACACGAGTTCCAAGCCTTACCTATTCTGGCTCCTCGTCATCGTCGCTAGCAGCAGTTCCAGTGAGGCAGCGCCGCCCTCGTCGACAAGCTCTCACATACTAGTCCCACATCGTCGCACCTCCACAAACGGAAAGGGGTAGTCGTGCGATCTTAAAGAGACCAGCAACGGTCAGAATGGTGGTCTGACTGTGGAGAATCTGGTTAGGCAATGGTGGTTGTGGTCTTCGAGCCTAGCTGCACCGCCTGCGTCACTAGTCGATGAAGGAGACTAGCGTGGTCTTGACGACAAGGTCGGTGCAAAGCTATAGAGACCAGCGACGTCTCTTCTAGTTGCCAGATGGCAGAGCTTGAGTTAGAGAGAGAGAGAGCTGTGTGCGGCATCGAGAGGGAGAGAGGAAGAGAAATAAATCTTATTTTTAGGGTTTCTAAATAAAACCCAAAAACTTTTCTATTTATACTCAAACCCCCAAACTTCCGTTGATCGTAACTTTTACATACGAAGTCCGTTTTATGTGTGCCTCATGTCCACAGATTTGTATCGTCGAGCACTACAACTTTTGTGAAGGAAGTTTTCATAAATAAGTTGAGTATAAGAAAGTCAACTTTTGATCATTTAAAACGTAATGCTTCTAAGTTTCGAGCCTCGACTCAATTACGAAAAGAATCCCACAACTATATCTTCTAATAAATTCGAAAATATTACAGGGAAATTGATACAAAAATCAGGGTCACTACATGGGCATCTAAAGAACAAAGATGGAAAAAAATAAATCTTACCACTAACTGTGTTGCTTGCTTCCTGGGTGCAATATGCGCCATCTTAGAGTCTCAAATGGTTCCACCTCTGTCTGCCAAATGGAAACGAAAAATAGAAACAAAACTTATGAGATTGAAGCACAATGTAAGCAACCCAACACCATTTTATTGAGATCACCGGATCATACCTGTAAGTCGTCTATAACCAAATATATCTGATGCCTTCCAGATGGAGATAGGAAGAAAACCAGGAAAATTAATTTAATGTCAACAAATCATACATGTAATCACATATATAGGATTTCCTTCAGAATATATAAACACTTAGAGCAAAATAACCAAGGCAGTAGAGTTTAAGAACAACTAAAGAAAAGTAATTGAAGCAAATACGTACCTGTCGCATCCCGGGACTATTTCCGGCCCCGAGACACGACGGTAACCGCCGTGATCCCGGACTAATGAATAACCAATACGTTATCTAACGTATTGACTACCCACAACTCTGTACGAGACGAGCGTAAGTGGAAAAAATAAAATAAACAGGGCATTGCCCCTCCGGAGGTTCACGGTCATCGACACCGTGGGATAACATAGGCTAAACCCTAGGTCCCGTCACTCTCAGGCCAAGCACCGGAAATCAAGACAACGGTACTACTTTTTGATCCGAAACATCACATGTGTGTCTAGCCTCGGTTTTCTAAACATTTTATGAAGCGATAAAGTAAGAAAACATATATCGCGAGGCATCGACTATGCACAATCCAACATCATATCATATAACTTTTATATCGTAGAGCACTTCACAAATTAAAATGCCACAAACCCGGAAGTTACGGCTCACCCTACCTGTTATGATGAAGCCGAAATCCTCGTGCTCTAAGCCTCAGTCCTTAAGCTCTGAGTGTAGGCGAAATCCTGAATTCGTCACAAGAGAAGTCAACGACTAAACAAGTCGAAAGTAAAAACTAACGGTCATTCTATGGTCAACTACCCACTTTCCTAGTTTGACCAGGAAATGTCAAAAGTTGACTTTAGGGTTGACCAAGGAATTGACCAAGTCCACTGAGTTGGTCAAAGTTGACAAAAACTCGGTAAACTCGACAAACTTTCCGTTTATTTTCTCCGACAGTAGAGTCTAATTATTTGATGTCTAGATTCTTGAACCGGGCGAGAATCGGGATTATTACTCATTCGGTACTTACGTCTTTCCGCCACCTGTTTAATTTTTAAAACCTTTAAACCATTTAACTGGAGCGGTAAAACGTAAGAAATTGGTCTTCTACAGTAAAAGTAAACCATGAATATGAATAGTAAAAGTCAACGGTCACTAGTCAACCAGTCAAACTATGAATAGTAAAGTCAACAAGTAAATAGTGAAAGTCAACTGGTAAATAGTAAAAGTCAACCGGTCAAACTGTAAATAGTAAACCTCAACCGAAAAATAGTGATAGTCAACCGGTCAAACTGTAAATGTAAAAGTCAACTGGTAAATAGTAACTAAGGTAAAACATTAAAAGTTAAATAGTAAAACAGTGAAAATGGCAGGTTGTAATATTGAAAACTGACAAGGGCATTTTGGTCAATTCACCTCACGGTAAAACTGTAAAAATGTAAATCTACCGCGGTAAAAACCAGGGTTTTTACCCCTCTGTTTACCGATCGACTGGTTCGCTGGAAAACGAAGTTTTCCGGCCAAACCAGTCCCCAACACCTGCAAAAACAGCTTCTACACTATCCCAACAACACATCAAGCTAAGAATCAAGAGAAAAAGTGGAGAATTTACCCTCGAAGAGTTTTCCTGGGTTTTCCGACAGACCTCCGGCGGAGCTCTGCTTGGCTCCTCCTTCCTCCTCGCTATTAGGCAGCTCCTGGTAGCGCTTGGGAGCTTCCTTGCTCCTTAGATGGTCTGGTTTGGTTCGACCCCGAGTGCACAGTGCTTCGCTTCTTCCTCGACTGGGCGGCGCTGGCTTGGTTGAAGGTCAGGGCTAGATCGCCGGGGCTGTGCGAACTCGATGGTGGCGACGGTGAGGGTCGACGCGCGCCTGGTGGTGGAGCACCTGGGTTGGACTCCGTCGACTGTGTCTCTCTGTCGAGAAAGATAGAGTCAAACAGAAGGGGAAAGAAGAGGAAAGAAAGAGGAAAGAAAAAGAAAAAAGAAATGGGGAAGAAAAAGGAAAGAATATAAGGAAGAGAGAAATAAAGGGTTTTATAAAACCTTTTAACGGCCACGATTCGTCAAACGAATCCAACGGCTACGATCTCTTCTGACTTTTAAAATAATGAAAACTCGAAAACGATTTCTGTAAAACACACAATGAAATAAATTAGTCAAATCACATCCCTAAAACAGGACAAATACGTAGGGTGTCGGAAAAACATTCCGTAAATACTCATACGCAAGTGACGACGTTCGCTCTAACATTAAAATATTAGAGTGCATTCTCGACGTACCGAAAAGAAGTCGTAAATAAACCCTAGATGTGTCAAAAAATTAATAAAATTAGTTAGGGTCTCACACTCTATCCCACTTTAAGAAATTTCGTCCTCGAAATAAGACAAGACGTCAATCGGAGTGCTGGTAATTCTTCCGAATAACTGTCTTAAGCTCTCAAGTAGCTTTTCTTCACCATGATGATCCCATTACACTTTCACAATTGGAACCTCACGGTTCCCGAGCTTCGTCACATCATGATCCAAGATGCGGTATGAACTTTTCTCGTAAGAAACATCATTGCGCAGCTGCACACCTGTCCAAACAATAATATGTGGGGCTCCCGATGGACTTCCCGTAATTGTGGCGTGTGACACGTCATACATACACTGCAACTGTGGCGGCAAGTGAATCTGATAAGCAATATATCCAACTCTCTAGGCTATCTGGAAGGCCCAACTCTTCCTACAATGATTACCAAAGCCTTGATGTGACTCGTGGGTCATGATCCAAGATGATCGATACTCTCTAGTGTCACATGTAGTCTGATCACTTCACTAATGCACAAATCGGCAAGGTACTGAGTCAGTTCATCTTGACGGGAATAAAATGAACAGATCTCGTCAATCAACTGGTGCTTCTACACGACGTCTCTTGCGGGGATGCTCAACAAGATGCCTCTAGTGGCTAACCATGACATTTATTATGTAATGCTCTAACTATAGCGGTGGAGAAATCTACACGCCTCAACTTTGACTTGTAAAGTCAATAAGATAAACAACTCAGTGGTGTTAGCTAGCATGAATTGTAACCCCATAACACGTAATCTCAAAACAGAGACTACCTCTCAAACAATCAAGGTCGACCACAACAAACTGAAGGGGTTACCAAAATAACAATGCACATGGATTCTGCCATTTACAGGCTATACTCAGCCTCTCTTAAATCATCAGAATTTTTTTCAAAGCTTCCTGTACACATCAGGACAAACGATCTGCGTAGGGATCGAACACAATTGCTCAAACATCGCAACACACTGTGCCAAGCCAAACTCTGCTTGGACTTTTCCCCCACCAACAATGTGAAACAAGTGTCAAAGCTGAACACTAAAATCTCCAGTAGTCCACGTGTTGGGACTATCACATACTCGTACAGTTGGGGAAACACATCCGACGTACATCCTCCCGAATCTTCGAGCAAGTAGGTCATCGAAAGAAACAACCATAGACTGTTCCACTTACAGTCTGAACTCATGGCCCACCAAATCAAACATATCAATGGCGTGCTCGAAAATCTGGATAGTAGCATGATGGACTCGAAGTGTCAAAACAACAATCGAGGTTTATCGTCTCGATAAACTCCACAGGTACTCGTAGATGAAGATAACAAGGGTACGAGTCAATCTTCAAGAAGAATCATTTAGTAATGAGATCCACAAGTCTAACTCGTCGCCAAGCCGAAACGGCAAAATCTTGTATGATCACAAGATTCAATCCAAACGATATGGAATTGCATGGATGAGATCACACATCGTCAAGGAAACTGGAGTCAGGAAAAGCTTCAGGCTCCTGCAATTAGTGTCCACATCGAAGGGACACATAAGGATCAACGCTCCTCAAGGTGAATGCATGGTTCGTGAAGATGACGCTCACACTCGCGTCGAAACAGCTAGAACGTCGATGGCAATGTAGCCTCAAGGTGCCTCGAAAGACAAAACGTTGCTTCATCCACTACGTCAACTTTCACAACATAGCATCACATGCTCCACTGTTCAGGTGGAAAAGTTTCACGTACTAGCAACGTTGAGTCGTAAAGACGTAGGTCTTCCATACTGGTACTCAATCATATCTAGAATTCTTTGGTCGAAGAGCTATTGTCGTCTTCAGCGTCTAACCTTGAACTCGCGACGACAACTGTAAGTAAACTTTCGCTTACTCATCTCGAACTTGGTTGAACTGTGAGTTGCTAACATCTTCTAGCGTCACTTTATCTGGGTATGCTTTCCTCCATTGTCTTCAACTCATCGATGGGCAAGTGGTGAAGTAAGTCCTCCACGCGCTCATGGCACATCGCTTCTGTCTTCTCGAAAGCTAAAATGTCGCGTCAACAAATCGTCTCGTCGCTCAAGATACACGATCGAGTAAGAACTTATGGTCGTCCACGTAAGAGGAAGTCGCGCAACTTTTGGTAGTAGATACCTCACTTCTTTCATTCCTGCTTATAACAACCGAATGAACTGGACACAAGAAACTTCACGACTACTCAAGGGAAGGTCAAAGAGCTGCAATAGTCAAGAACGTGATACCAAAAGGTTGCTGACACAAATAGTGATACAAGTAAAGAAGGGTGATATGATGATGAGAAATTCTTGTTATGTATTTCGGCAGCTTGTGCACATATATATACAGGTTTACAGACTTGGTTTTGATCCACAATTCTAGCTATACCAAAAACTAAATAAGGGAAGACTAGATTTCCTCTAATTCTAGTACAACTAGGATGATGATGCCGATACCAATCCTAATCACTTAGGATTACTTCCTTTCATGTCTTCAATACTCCCCCTCAAGTTGGAGTGTATGTTGATAACACCTAACTTGATCAGTAGATCATTGAACTGCTTTGAGTTTAGTGGCTTGGTGAATAAATCAGCGGGTTGATCTGCTGTTCGAATATGAGCTGTTTTGACAAGTCCTTTCTGTATCTTCTCACGAACAACATGACAATCAATCTCAATGTGTTTCGTTCGTTCATGGAAGACGGGATTAGAAGCAATGTAGAGAGCAGCCTGGTTATCACAAAAGAGTAAAGCTGGGCGTGTATCTTTCACATTCAAATCTCTCAAGATGTATTGTAGCCAAGTTATTTCACAACATGTAGATGCCATAGATCGGTATTCAGCTTCAGCACTGGATCTTGACACAGTTCCTTGTTTCTTTGTTTTCCAAGATACAGGTGCATTACCAAGGAAAATACAATAACCAGTTACTGACCTTCTTGTGTCTTTACACCTTGCCCAATCTGCATCACAATAAGCCTTTAATTGTAAGGTACCAGTAGAAGGTAGAAGTAAACCTTGACCTGGTGTCTGCTTCAGATATCGCAACACTTTATGTGCAGCTTCTAAGTGTGGCTCTCTTGGTTTTGTCCATGAACTGGCTAAGGATGTGTACTGCATAAACAATATCTGGCCTTGTAATTGTAAGGTAGATTAATCTGCCTACCAATCTTCGATACTGTGTTGGATCAGATAATAATTTCCCTTCCCCTTGCATTAGGGTTACATTACACTCTACTGGGAAGGTTGTGGGTTTTGCTCCAAGAAAACCAGAATCTTCCAATATTTCCAGCGCATATTTTCGCGGGCTGAGGACAATGCCTTGTTTAGAACGGGCAACCTCTATGCCAAGAAAGTACTTTAACACTCCCATATCTCGTAGCTTGAACTTGTCAGACAAATATTGCTTCACATTAGATATATCATCAAGGTGACTGCCTGTCACACCCCGAATCTTTTGAAGTTAATAAAAGTTATCTTCTTCGTTACTATTGGAAATTACCGTATCTATTTTGGAAAAGTTATCGGTAATTAAATTCTCAGAGAGAAAATTATGAGAAGATAATTAGAAAATTTCGGTGAAATTTTTGGGTGACGACTTCCTATTTCGAAGAAGAAGGAAAAATGGTAAAAGGGTTTGAAAATCTTTTCTTTTCTTCTTTTCTTTTCTTCTTTCTTTTCTTATTCTTTCTTTTCCCTTTTCTCCTCGGTTTCCTTCCCGAGGGAGTGTTCTTCTCGACCCTTCTCTTCCTCTGCCCATTTTTGATCGCACCTCACCACCGCCGCTCGCCAATGGATTGACGGCGTGCTCGACATCACCAATCACCTCCCCTTCCTCACCGATCTGAGAGAACCCAAAACCCTTCTTGACCCCGTCAGTCTCGAGCTGCTGTGCAGCGGCAGAGCTCGGAGGAGTTCTCCGTCGTCAGGTGGTCTCTCGGCGTCGCACCGGTGGCCACGGTTTCGTCTCGGCTTCCCCAACTTATCTGTGGTCATGGTCTCGGCAGAGAAGCTCCGGTGAGAGAGAATCAGAGGAGAGAAGTTTTAGGGTACAATCTGGTTTTTCCGATTTGGACCACGGCGGCAAGCCAGAACGGTGTTGGATGCTTCGCCTCGTCACGGCGAACATCTTGGTGGTCTTTGTTTTCCAAGAGGAGCTTTGAGGAGGGAGAACAGAGCAGATGAGTTGCTGCGTTTTCTGGTGATGGTTCAATGATTTCAGGTGAGTTTTGGATTCGATTCATGTATGAAAATCGGTCAGTTAGCCGAGTTTTACCTCTCTGTATAATTGGATTTGGAATTTGTTAAGTTGTTGGAGAAATTGGGTTTTTGGCAGAAGACCACCGTGTGACGGCTGCTGTGCTTGGCAGCGGAAGCGGCCAGATGGTGATGATGTTGGAGTCCGGGGAGTTACTGGAGTGGTCTTGGAGTGGTAGGCAGCAGGAGAACTGCTGGGTGTTATCTGGTTCGAGTTGGAAGCTTGAGCAGAAGGTACCCTCGCTTTTCATTGTTGTTGTGTGGTTCTGTGTTCTTGGTTTTGCTATTGAGATGCTGAGTTGTTATTGATGTTGTTGATTGTATGTGTCGATAACTTGGTGAATCGAAGAAACGGGGAGGTTATGGCGAAATTCCGACAAAATACCGGAATCCGAGAAAGATTCTGGTGATGCAGTTGAACCGACAGAGTGCCGAAGAGGTAGAAACCGAATCCCCATTAAGCTTTGAGTCAAAAAGTGTCAGTTGAATCGTAATCGGAATATTTACGGAAAATTGGACGTAAGTAGGAAGTTTCCATTTTGGGAAACTTCCCATTTTAAGGAAGACTTACCAATTCAGGAAACTTTCCATTTTGGGAAACTTTCCCTTTTTGGAAGGTTTCCATTTACGAGAAGATGTTAAATCGGGTTGAAAAGGTTAAAGAAAAGGTAGAATTCAAATTAAAGGTTTTGAAGTTAATTCGTGAAGTATGGAAATTAAAGTATGTTAACCGCTCTAGTGGTTGAGGAAGATGTTAACTCCCATTAACGGAAATGTCAAGTTGATTGTGGAAAATTAATCGGATAATTTTATTCTCGACGTATCGACTCACAATTAGTAAAGAGAAAATACTTATGCTAAAGTGGCGTAAACGGAAACCAAACTTCGAGTCGATATTCGGAATTAAGTGAAATGTTTGAAAAGCCGTTAAAAAGAAAGGAACTTGGTCAACACGTGGTCAAATAGGATTTCCTGGTCAAACTAGGAAAAGACCAAGTCAACGATGTTATGACTAATATAATGATTTGTTTGGACAGTCTCTGGTTGAGCGTGAGACGGGCACGACTACGTGGTTAGCACGAGGGTTTCGCTCGAGGAGCTTTCCGAGCGGGAAGGTCGCAATAGTACTGTGAGTGGACATATTATTTTTAAATGAATGCATGCCTAAATTATTGATTTTATTGCAGGGTTTTTATGATGGGTTCGAGAATTATGTTTTCCTCGGGTTCATGAATGTTTTATGTGGATTTATGCATATAAGGCGAGGAATGGTTTTACTTATTGTTTTGGGAAGAGTAATTGAGTCAAGTATTGTTATGAATTTTTGTTATAAGGGTTGTCAATGAATATGCTAGCTAGAGTAGCGTGAGGGCGCTACTAGAGCTCTTAGCTCCGACCCTAGCCTGAGAGGTCAGGCAAACTACGTAGTGCACTATGAGGGTTGTCCATTACCATTTTACCTAGAGCTCTTAGCTCCGACCCTGGTCTGAGAGGTCAGACACGCCTGAGAGGTCAGGTGGATATTATAAGGGTTGTCCATTACCATTTTACCTAGAGCTCTTAGCTCCGACCCTGGTCTGAGAGGTCAGACACGCCTGAGAGGTCAGGTGGATATTATAAGGGTTGTCCATTACCATTTTATATAGCTAGCATAGCGTGAGGGCGCAACTAGAGCTCTTAGCTCCGACCCTAGTCTGAGAGGTCAGACTTATTATGTTTGTGAACATTTCTCTTCCCATATTCCTTACTTGTTTATCTTATCATGCAATTGTGGAAATTTAGTAATTGTGGGCATGCATAAATGTTATTTAAACCATTAAATTTTTGGGAGAGCATTAAAGGAAATAGAGTTTTTTTATATTTGATTTTCGTCCACTCACTCTAACAGTTTTCCAATGTTTCTCCCCTGGGCCTTTCGTTTTTAAACGCCCAGTGATGCAGGGTTCTTGAGAAGAGGTCGAGCGCGTACGAGAGTCGAGGCATAGTCGATCATTCCGTTGCTGCTTGAAATTCTCTGGGGTAATCATCTTTGTAGATTGCTCTGACTAACTCGGTTTAGCTAGTTTTGTAGGAAGGGTTGGCCATTTCAAGGGGGTTTCGGTAAGAAGTTCCCTTGAGGTGGTCCCCGCAGGATTTACTTCGGGTTAAAGGGGTTTAACCCGGGGTGGGTCCTGACATTGGTATCAGAGCATTAGGTTATCGTTTCCTGTTACTACCTCATATACTTATTATCACTTAGTGTCTATAGAGTGATGGTCCGACCGCGGCGGATCCATCGGCATTTTATGCTTTGGACGCTCAGTGTTTATTGAGGATATGAGTTAGTACTTCCTGATTGAGATATGGACCGAGTGGTCCTATAAACGATCGAATCTTCAAGACTATGCCTCAGTACGCCGACCTCACAATGAACTCCTGTAAGGAACAAGGTTAGCTCGTTGCGTATTGATTGATGAGTCCCCAAGGATTTATTGAGATTTGAGTTGGGGATCGAGCGGAAACTCACGCTATTTAACGAGCTTGAGCATTTGTGTAAGTGCTCGGTGGTGAAACATCTGATTCACACCTGGAGGGCTGTCATGGTGGTTGACAGGGATGTTGTAGAAACCTAAGGCGAGGCCTTGGTGTTCGAGTTATGAGACTCTTAGCAGTGGAGAGTCGTACGAGTTAATGAAAGAGATTGCATCCTGCCAAGGAAAAAGGAGCTGAAGTCGCCTAGCGCGATGATTCAGAGGAGATGAATATTAAGATTTGACGATTGCCAAGATTTTGTTGAGGTTCGTCATTAGTGTGGTTTCAGAAAAACCAACTGACGTATGAAGAGGAAAGACTCAAGGGAATTGAGTGTTATTATTTTGTGGTCTGGATCTAGTGACGAGTCCCGAGTGTGACATAATTAAGATATTAAGTGATAGTTTGATTGGTCACTTGATGTTTATGGGACAACCACTGAAACTAATGGCTTGGGTCACCTTTGGTGCTGACATTGTTGTCGTCAGCTACGACCAAATTCTCTTCGTTCCAGCCACCCATGATTGGGGTACTAGAAAGGTTTGATTTGTTAGTGAGTCCAATCGTGATTTGAATTGTTGGTGACAATGGTCATTGGGCCATTTATCTTGGAGGCCGAAATTAAATCGTGTCAGCGGATCTTGGGGCTCATATCAACCATAAAGTGAGTTATCCACCTGCACTTTGTGTTTTAAATTAGTACACCTATGGAGGGGCCTCCAGGTTGGCTGTGTTAGAGATCGATTTTTAGATCGAGAAAGCGTTACTAGTGGTAATTAAAGGTAAGTGGTTTCGGAATTTTAAGGAACATGTTGGAAGTGGCAACAAGCCACCGGGTCTCGGACCAAGGGTGATTGGGGTACCGAAGATAGTGATACGAGCCTTGATGGACTTGGTATTGTTGTGGTGTAGGAACCGGTAGCTGTGCAAACGACACTGTTTGACGGCTGAAGATGTACATGGGTATACCCCACATGAGCACGTGTACCCTCCTTTATTGGGAAGTGGTAAGTTGGAATATGGGTAGCACATGCTGGTAAAACATAGTTATTGTGTGCAGCTGTGTGTGGTCAGAATGACACCAGGTAAGTGACTAAGGCTGGTGATGACATCATTTTAAGAATGTGTCATGAGAGTTCCATTTATTGAGAACGGAGATTAAAGACGTTTGGTTAGAAGTTTCTGTGTAAAACGTCAATTAAATGGTTTAATGTCGTTAGTAGGTGGAAGGTTGTTTTCTGAGATAAATGCACGGAAAAGGTGAAGTGACAGCAGTGGGGTAAGGTTTACTGAATCGTTGAATAGGAGTGAGAATGATTGTAGATGGTCAAACTTCAACCTGCAACCAAAGTTGTCCGTTATGACACTTGGTTTCTTCGAGGGTGATTAACTAAGCTTGATGGCATGGGAATTTGCGCACTCACTGGATGTGGTTTAATCAAGTATTGTAACCGAAGGTGTACTTAGTCGTGTTTGGGGTTCATAAGTTACACCCACTGAAGTGACAGGAAATATTCTCAATTCGATCTGTGAAATGAGGATTTGATCTGGGAAATTGAGTTTTGGTGTATATAATGAAATCCTGAAAGGATTAAAGTATTGTTGGCATTGCTATGGTCATTGGTCATTTGAGTAGTGACCCTACTTGTTAGGAATTATTGACCTAACGGCAGTTCTTGGCGCCACGAGTGTAGAGTGGTAGCAAGAAAGATCATTGGAGGTGACTTGTGAAATTGTCAACATTTCGGCGAGTATGAAATGCAGTGAAACTGAGGAAAGAGTTTCTTTGATGACTCAAAGGTGTTATGAGTCAAGGTTTTGGAAACCAATTTATTGCAAGAGCAGTAAGGTATGTTGCTAGTGGAGCGACATCTTATTAGAAATCGTGGAGTGTTAAAGCCACGTTCAGATTAAGTTATGATCTGCTGGGTTGTAAACGAGTGGCAGTGGTTATTGTAATCTAGGATCTGGAGTGGTATTGTGATTTCCGGTGCACGCAGTTATTTTGCCTTTTAAATTTGAATGGTAAGTGATTGGGAATTTTGAATCCTACCAAAAAGAGGATACGGTGGATGGTAAACTCGCAGCGCCTGGGGGACAGTTTTGTTAGAAACTGTCTAGTTGTACGAGTTGACTCTGTGGTGTGTACTCGCCCAGTGCGGTGATGGCATTTGATAATTGTGTCTTGATGACTGGATGTTCGGGGATCAACATGGCTAAGTTCGGTGTGGAATTAATTCCCGATGCTTTGATCAGGGGTTCCTTTGGGTGTTTACCAGTGGCACTAAAGTTTATATAGATGTTTGATCTGGTTGAATGTCCAAATTTGTTCGGTTGTTACCAGACGATTTGGTGATAGAGGTATCTAGGAAGGAAATATCCTTGTTGAGCGGGTAAGGCTCTAGGATTCTGTTAATGGGAAGTCTATCCCTGTTTGTGATATGGATAATGTTTAATAGACGCACAGTTATGGTTGAAGTGCAAGTTCTGCATCATGCGTCATTCCAAGTAAAGGAAAGAGATAGGGAGGTCAGTGGCACCTCACCTATGGGTAGTACAGATATGTAGTACCAGTTGCAAAGTATGCTGTAACCCCACAAAGTGATATTTGAGCTAGCGGCTCTAATGTTTGGATTGTGAGTAAAAGTCAGGATTTGGGTGTCAGAAAAAAGAGAAAGTATTGGAGGTTAGCATCCACGTAGGAAGGAGTGCTACATTGGCTAGATGGGACATGTGACAAGGTTACATGAGTTTGAGGAATATGTTGGGTGTCTGTAGAGTTATTGGATGCCTAGTGACACGTATGTTCTTGTTACGGGAATAAGTTTACTACCTTACATCCTATGGCATTAGACTTCTGGTTAGTATTGGAGGTTGGCATTGGAGAGTAATTTTATTTTAGGTGGTACTATCCCCCACTGTATTGGACTTTGAGTATTGAAATTTCGAGGACGAAATTTTCATAAGGTGGGGAGAATTGTCACACCCCGAATCTTTTGAAGTTAATAAAAGTTATCTTCTTCGTTACTATTGGAAATTACCGTATCTATTTTGGAAAAGTTATCGGTAATTAAATTCTCAGAGAGAAAATTATGAGAAGATAATTAGAAAATTTCGGTGAAATTTTTGGGTGACGACTTCCTATTTCGAAGAAGAAGGAAAAATGGTAAAAGGGTTTGAAAATCTTTTCTTTTCTTCTTTTCTTTTCTTCTTTCTTTTCTTATTCTTTCTTTTCCCTTTTCTCCTCGGTTTCCTTCCCGAGGGAGTGTTCTTCTCGACCCTTCTCTTCCTCTGCCCATTTTTGATCGCACCTCACCACCGCCGCTCGCCAATGGATTGACGGCGTGCTCGACATCACCAATCACCTCCCCTTCCTCACCGATCTGAGAGAACCCAAAACCCTTCTTGACCCCGTCAGTCTCGAGCTGCTGTGCAGCGGCAGAGCTCGGAGGAGTTCTCCGTCGTCAGGTGGTCTCTCGGCGTCGCACCGGTGGCCACGGTTTCGTCTCGGCTTCCCCAACTTATCTGTGGTCATGGTCTCGGCAGAGAAGCTCCGGTGAGAGAGAATCAGAGGAGAGAAGTTTTAGGGTACAATCTGGTTTTTCCGATTTGGACCACGGCGGCAAGCCAGAACGGTGTTGGATGCTTCGCCTCGTCACGGCGAACATCTTGGTGGTCTTTGTTTTCCAAGAGGAGCTTTGAGGAGGGAGAACAGAGCAGATGAGTTGCTGCGTTTTCTGGTGATGGTTCAATGATTTCAGGTGAGTTTTGGATTCGATTCATGTATGAAAATCGGTCAGTTAGCCGAGTTTTACCTCTCTGTATAATTGGATTTGGAATTTGTTAAGTTGTTGGAGAAATTGGGTTTTTGGCAGAAGACCACCGTGTGACGGCTGCTGTGCTTGGCAGCGAAAGCGGCCAGATGGTGATGATGTTGGAGTCCGGGGAGTTACTGGAGTGGTCTTGGAGTGGTAGGCAGCAGGAGAACTGCTGGGTGTTATCTGGTTCGAGGTGGAAGCTTGAGCAGAAGGTACCCTCGCTTTTCATTGTTGTTGTGTGGTTCTGTGTTCTTGGTTTTTCTATTGAGATGCTGAGTTGTTATTGATGTTGTTGATTGTATGTGTCGATAACTTGGTGAATCGAAGAAACGGGGAGGTTATGGCGAAATTCCGACAAAATACCGGAATCGGAGAAAGATTCTGGTGATGCAGTTGAACTGGCAGAGTGCCGAAGAGGTAGAAACCGAATCCCCATTAAGCTTTGAGTCAAAAAGTGTCAGTTGAATCGTAATCGGAATATTTACGGAAAATTGGACGTAAGTAGGAAGTTTCCATTTTGGGAAACTTCCCATTTTAAGGAAGACTTACCAATTCAGGAAACTTTCCATTTTGGGAAACTTTCCCTTTTTGGAAGGTTTCCATTTACGAGAAGATGTTAAATCGGGTTGAAAAGGTTAAAGAAAAGGTAGAATTCAAATTAAAGGTTTTGAAGTTAATTCGTGAAGTATGGAAATTAAAGTATGTTAACCGCTCTAGTGGTTGAGGAAGATGTTAACTCCCATTAACGGAAATGTCAAGTTGATTGTGGAAAATTAATCGGATAATTTTATTTTCGACGTATCGACTCACAATTAGTAAAGAGAAAATACTTATGCTAAAGTGGCGTAAACGGAAACCAAACTTCGAGTCGATATTCGGAATTAAGTGAAATGTTTGAAAAGCCGTTAAAAAGAAAGGAACTTGGTCAACACGTGGTCAAATAGGATTTCCTGGTCAAACTAGGAAAAGACCAAGTCAACGATGTTATGACTAATATAATGATTTGTTTGGACAGTCTCTGGTTGAGCGTGAGACGGGCACGACTACGTGGTTAGCACGAGGGTTTCGCTCGAGGAGCTTTCCGAGCGGGAAGGTCGCAATAGTACTGTGAGTGGACATATTATTTTTAAATGAATGCATGCCTAAATTATTGATTTTATTGCAGGGTTTTTATGATGGGTTCGAGAATTATGTTTTCCTCGGGTTCATGAATGTTTTATGTGGATTTATGCATATAAGGCGAGGAATGGTTTTACTTATTGTTTTGGGAAGAGTAATTGAGTCAAGTATTGTTATGAATTTTTGTTATAAGGGTTGTCAATGAATATGCTAGCTAGAGTAGCGTGAGGGCGCTACTAGAGCTCTTAGCTCCGACCCTAGCCTGAGAGGTCAGGCAAACTACGTAGTGCACTATGAGGGTTGTCCATTACCATTTTACCTAGAGCTCTTAGCTCCGACCCTGGTCTGAGAGGTCAGACACGCCTGAGAGGTCAGGTGGATATTATAAGGGTTGTCCATTACCATTTTACCTAGAGCTCTTAGCTCCGACCCTGGTCTGAGAGGTCAGACACGCCTGAGAGGTCAGGTGGATATTATAAGGGTTGTCCATTACCATTTTATATAGCTAGCATAGCGTGAGGGCGCAACTAGAGCTCTTAGCTCCGACCCTAGTCTGAGAGGTCAGACTTATTATGTTTGTGAACATTTCTCTTCCCATATTCCTTACTTGTTTATCTTATCATGCAATTGTGGAAATTTAGTAATTGTGGGCATGCATAAATGTTATTTAAACCATTAAATTTTTGGGAGAGCATTAAAGGAAATAGAGTTTTTTTATATTTGATTTTCGTCCACTCACTCTAACAGTTTTCCAATGTTTCTCCCCTGGGCCTTTCGTTTTTAAACGCCCAGTGATGCAGGGTTCTTGAGAAGAGGTCGAGCGCGTACGAGAGTCGAGGCATAGTCGATCATTCCGTTGCTGCTTGAAATTCTCTGGGTAATCATCTTTGTAGATTGCTCTGACTAACTCGGTTTAGCTAGTTTTGTAGGAAGGGTTGGCCATTTCAAGGGGGTTTCGGTAAGAAGTTCCCTTGAGGTGGTCCCCGCAGGATTTACTTCGGGTTAAAGGGGTTTAACCCGGGGTGGGTCCTGACACTGCCTGCTAAAATTATGTCATCAACAAATACCAACAAGACCGTAAAGTGGCCTTTATAATTCCTAGTGAATAAGGAATAATCTGACCAGGATTGTTGAAAACCAGCCTGTTTGAGAGCATTGGACAGCTTGATAAACCATTGCCTTGATGCCTGTTTGAGGCCATATAAAGACTTGTGAAGCTTGCAGACTCTTGTCTCCCCCTTTCCTCCGAATCCAGGAGGAAGCTGCATGTAAACATCCTCAAATAGATCTCCATGTAAGAAGGCATTGCTAATATCAAGTTGGTGAAGATGCCAACCTTGCAGAGATGATAAGCTGAGTAGAATGCGAACAGTAGTGAGCTTGGCAACCGGTGCAAAAGTTTCTCTATAGTCAATGCCTTCAATCTGACTGTAACCTTTAGCAACAAGACGAGCCTTATATCGTTCAACACTACCATCAGGATTATACTTGATTTTGTATACCCATTTGCAACCAATGGGACGTTTGTTTGCCGGTAGTGACACAAGACTCCAAGTACGATTAGCTTGTAGTGCACGGATTTCATCGTGCATGGCAGTGCACCATTTAGGATCAAGAACTGCCTGTGAAAAAGATGTAGGCTCGCGATGCATAGTTAGGGCAGCAATAAAAGCTCGATGTGTAGGAGATATTCTATTATAAGACAACACAGTGGATAAAGAATGAGCTGTACCTGAGACCTCGGTCGATGAAGATGGAGGAACAGCACGTGAGAGGAGAGCTACCTCAATATGAAAGTCTTGCAATAGGCTAGACGTCTTTGTAGGCCGAGTAGATCGTCGAGGAGCAAATGGAATTGGAGTATTGGTGTCGGACACGGGAAGAGGAGTGTGTGGAGGAAGTGTAGGGGAAGGTTCTGGATCAATATTGTTGGCAGCGGAAATTGATATGGTAGGATCGGTGTCTATCTCTTGAGAATTGGAAGGAGGATTCCTAGTTAAAACAGGAGGATTAGGATCAGGATCGGTGCTTATCTCATTGAGAGTGGTACCTCTTGTTGTTTCGCTAGGAAATCGGACTGGATGACCAAAGGCAAAACCAGAAGAGTTAAGTGGTGAGCTTTGAGAAGAATCAGATGGAGTTGAGGGTATGTTTTGATAAGGATAATCTGATTCGAAAAAGATAACATCCCTAGAAAACAATATTTTCTTTCCTTTTAGATCATAAACCCTATAACCCTTTTTACCATGAGGATAACCTAAAAAGATACATTCGACTGCCCTAGGATCGAATTTACTGGGCTTGGAAGGATGTGTGGACACAAAACAACGGCAACCAAAAACACGAAGATGATCATACAGTAAGAATTCGGTGATTCAATTAATTAATGATGCAAGAGAAAATCATTGTGATCCACGGTAAGACTTCAGACGTTTTAGTTTTGACCCGAGAAGAGTGGTCGGGTGTCAGAAAATGAGGGAGTATTGGAGGTTATCATCCACGTAGGAAGGAATGCTACGTTGGTTAAATGTGACATGTGACAAGGTTACATGAGTTTGAGGAATATGTTGGGTATCCTTGGGGTTATAATGGATGCCTAGTGTCACGTATGTCCATGTTACGTAAATAAGTTTATTTCCTTACACCCTATATGAATAGTCTTCTGGTTAGTGCGGGAAATTGGCTTATAAGGAGGATCAGTAAGGATGTTGATCGTAAAAGGCAGGTGTTTAGGGTTTTAACAATGCTATTCGTGAGGCGTCTCAGAAGAGTTCTCAGAAGGAAGTTGATATTGGAGAACAATATTATTATTTAAGTGGTACTATCCCCCACTGTGTTAGACTTCGAGTATGGAAATTTCGAGGACGAAATTTTTATAAGGTGGGGAGAATTGTCACACCCCGAATCTTTTGAAGTTAATAAAAGTTATCTTCTCCGTTTACTATTAGAAATTACCGCATCTATTTTGGAAGTGTCGGTAATTAAATTCTCAGAGAGTAGATTTTGAGAAGATAATTAGAAAATTTCGGTGAATTTTATTTGGGTGACGACTTCCTATTTCGAAGAAGAAAGAAAAATGGTAAAGGAGTTAGAAAAGTTTCCGTTTCAGGAAACTTTCCATTTTTTCTTTTCTTTCCTCTTCTCTTTCTTTTCCCTCGGTTTCCTTTCTTTTCTTTCTCTCCTTCTTTTTCTTCTTTTCTCCTTCTACCTCCTCGCGCGCGACTTCCTCTTCCTCCTGCACTGTGCTCGTCGCTGTTCTCCCTCCACCGGCCACCGTTTGACACGCCACAGGTCCCGGTCGACTCGCCTCCACCTCCGTCGTCGATCTGGGCGGCCATCCATGGCAGAGGAGCGCTGGAGAGGGAGAGGAAGCCTGCAACAGTAATGGCTACAGTCGGAGGTCGCCTGGGTTGATCTCCTCCGCCCTTCGCGCCGAGTTTGGTGGGTAAGGGAAGGACCGTCGCCCTCCCTGGAAGCTCCATTCACAAGGAGACAGCCTATAACGAGCCAGGTAAGGAGATCGAGCTCCGGGTTGAGATTTTTTGGAGTTTTACTGTTCATTGCTGATTTAAGATAGTTAGGCTTTGATTAGAGTTGGGTTGTGGTTAGAGAAGTTGCGGAAGAGGAGGCGGTGATAGTGATGGCCGGAAATCGTCGGTCGGAGGCTCGCCGGCCGACGACTGTGTTTGGCACAGTGAAAGGGTATTTTGGTCATTTTGCCCATGATTTTTGAATAATTATTATTTAATTACTGTTATGGTAAATGTGGTTTTACCTAGGGTAAAAGGTATGTTTGAAAAAGGGAATTGGAAAGCTTTGGTAAAGAAATTGGAATGACCGGGTAGTTAGGGTTACCCCGGTAATTGTCGTTCGGCATAGGCTATATTAAGGGAGGACTTAAGTATAGGCTGAGTTGTTGGTAAAGTGTTATGGTTATCGGAAAGAAATGATAACTGGAAATCCTGAAAAATGTCGGGTCGGTAATTGGAAATTAAATCTATTTGTTGAAAAGTTGTTAAAAAGAAAGGAACTTGGTCAACACGTGGTCAAATAGGATTTCCTGGTCAAACTAGGAAAAGACCAAGTCAACTATGGAATGACTAATATATTGGTTTATTTGTACAGTCTCTGGCCGAACGTGAGACGGGCTCGACTACGTGGTTAGTTCGAGGTTTCCGCTCGAGGGGCTTTCCGAGCAGGAAGGAGGTCGCAATAAGTACTGTGAGTGGACCTTTGCTTTTAAATTAAATTGCATGCCATAGACTTTATTTGGTTTCTCCTGTTTATGTGATTTCCTCCATTTATGTTTTACGGTGATTTTGGGAAAAAAGGATTTAATGATTTTAAAGATAAATGAGCCGGGAAAGAGGTTCCTACCTTTCCCGTGATTTTAAAGGATTTTCCCGGGATATGACTTTATGATTATCACCGTTTTGGGATTATGGAGGGGGATGATTTTAAAAAGGGAAACTTGGCTCTTGGATTTAAAGGGTTTTAAAGTAAAGGCAGAGAACCGGTTTTGGGTTCTTGGAAAGGTTTTTAAATCCAATGTATTTGGGGTAAAGTCAGGGTGATTTGACTTGGTTTTCGGATTATTTTTCCCACGAGGGTTTAAAGGATTTTTAAAAGGAAAAGGATATAAGTATTGCATGCTAGCATGGACCCTCTCCGGTGGTAGCTGGTCATTTGACCCTCCCGGATAGAGCAGGTCAGGGACCCTCTCCGGTGGTAGCTGGTCGTTTGACCCTCCCGGATAGAGCAGGTCGGGGACCCTCTCCGGTGGTAGCTGGTCATTAGACCCTCCCGGATAGAGCAGTTCGGGGACCCTCTTCGGTGGTAGCTGGTCAATAGACCCTCCCGAATAGAGCAGGTCGGTTTTCTCGTGGATGAGGTTAATACCCCACACAATTATTTATATTTGAGCCAAGGGATTTATTTGAATGATTTAATTATTTATTGTCTATGAGGAGCGTGCATAAAGTTTTCTTGGAAAACTCTCAGGAAGAACATTAAAGGAAATAGAGTTTTTATATTTGATTTTTGTCCACTCACGCTAACAGTTTTCAATGTTTCTCCCCTGGGCCCTTCGTTTTCAAATGCCCAGTGGTGCAGGGTTCTAGAGCGGAGGTCGCGCGCTTACAAGAGTCGAGGCATAGTCGATCATTCTGTTGCTGCTTGCAATTTATTAGGGTAATCTCCCATGTAGACTGCTTTGACTAATTCAGCTCAGCTAGTTAAGTTGGTTAGGGAGCAGGACGCCTTCATGAGTTAGGGATTGTTTTTAAAAACTTATGGATGTGCTGAGTCGGTATATAGGAAGGGTTGTCCATTTCAAGGGGGTTTCGGTAAGAAGTTCCCTTGAGATGGTCCCCGCAGGATTTACTTCGGGTTAAAAGGGGTTTAACTCGGGGTGGGTCCTGACAACTACACAAATTAAAATGCCACTAACCCGAAAGGTACGGCTCACCCAAGCGGGCGGCTCACCCTACCTGTTATGACGACGCCGAAATCCTCGTGCTCCAAGCCTCAGTCCTTAAGCTCTGAGTGTGGGCGAAATCCTGAATTCGTCACAAGAGAAGTCAATGACTAAACAAGTCGAAAGTAAAAACGTAACGGTCATTCTATGGTTAACTATCCACTTTCCTAGTTAGACCAGGAAATGTCGAAAGTTGGCTTTAGTGTTGACCAAGGAATTGACCATGTCCATTGAGTTGGTCAAAGTTGACCAAAACTCGGTAAACTTGACAAACTCTCGGTTATTTTCGCCGACACTAGAGTCTAATTATTTGATGTCTCGATTCTAGAACCGGGCGAGAATCGAGATTATTACGCATTCGGTACTTACGTCTTTCCGTCGCCTGTTTAATTTTTAAAACCTTTAAACCATTTAACCGTAACAGTAAAACGTAAAAATTGGTCTTCTACGATAAAAGTCAAAAGTCAACCATGAATAGTAAAACTCAACGATCAACCATGAATAGTAAAAGTCAACGGTCAATAGTCAAAAAATCAACCGATGAATAGTAAAAGTCAACCGATCAAACTATGAATAATAAAGTCAACCAATAAATAGTGAAAGTCAACCGGTAAATAGTAAAAGTCAACCGGTCAAACTGTAAATGTAAAAGTCAACCGATAAATAGTAAAAGTCAATCGATAAATAGTAACTAAGGTAAAACTGTAACAGTAAAACAATGAAAATGGCAAGTTGTAATATTGAAAACTAACAAGGGCATTTTGGTCAATTCACCTCACGGTAAAACTGTAAATCTACCGCGGTAAAAATCAGGGTTTTTACCCCTGTTTACTGATCGACTGGTTTGCTGGAAAACGAAGCTTTTCCGGCCAAACCAGTCCCCAACACCTGCAAAAACAGCTTCTCCACTATCCCAACACATTAAGATAAGAATCAAGAGAAAAGGCAGAGAATTTACCCTCGAAGCGTTTTCCTGGGTTTTCCGGCAGACCTCCGGCGGAGCTCCGCTCGGCTCCTCCCTCCTCCTCGCTCCTGGGCAGATCCTGGTGACGCCTGGGAGCTTCCTTGCTCCTCAGATGGTCTGGTTTGGTTCGACCCCGAGTACACAGTGCTTCGTTTCTTCCTCGACTGGGCGGTGCTCGCTACGGCGCTGACTTGGCTGAAGGTCAGGGCTAGGTCGCCGGGGCTGTGCGAACTCGATGGTGGCGGCGGTGAGGGTCGACGCGCGCCTGGTGGTGCAGCACCTGGGTTGGACTCCGTCGACTGTGTCTCTCTATCGAGAGAGAGAGAGAGTCGAACAGAAGGGGAAAGAAGAGGAAAGAAAAAGAAAAAAGAAATGGGGAAGAAAAAGGAAAGAAGATAAGGAAGAGAGAAAGAAAGGTTTTTATAAAACCTTTTAACGGCCACGATTCGTCGAACGAATCCAACGGCTATGATCACTTCTGACTTTTAAAATAACGAAAACTCGAAAACGATTTGTGTAAAACACACATTGAAATAAATTAGTCAAATCACGTCCCTAAAACAGGACAAATAAGTAGTGTCGGAAAAACATTCCGTAAATACTCATACGCAAGTGACGACGTTCGCTCTAACATTAAAATATTAGTGCATTCTCGACGTACCGAAAGAAGTCTTAAATAAACCCTAGATGTGTCAGAAAATTAATAAAATTAGTCGGGGTCTCACACTTTGCCCCACTTAAAGAAATTTCGTCCTCGAAATAAGACAAGACGTCAATCGAGGTGCTGGTAAGTCTTTCGCATAACTGTCTTAAGCTCTCAAGTAGCTTTTCTTCACCATGATGATCCCATTACACTTTCACAATTGGAACCTCACGGTTCCCGAGCTTCCTCACATCATGATCCAAGATGCGGTATGAACTTTCCTCGTAAGAAACATCACCGCGCAGCTGCACACCTGTCCAAACAATAATCTGTGGGGCTCCCGATGGGCCTCCTGTAATTGTGACGTGTGACACGTCATACATACACTGCAACTGTGGCGACAAGTGAATCTGATAAGCAATATATCCAACTCTCTGGGCTATCTGGAAGGCCCAACTCTTCCTACAATGATTACCAAAGCTTGGATGTGACTCGTGGGTCATGATCCGAGATGATCGATACTCTCTAGTGTCACATGCAGTCTGATCACTTCACTAATGCACAAATCGGCAAGGTACTGAGTCAGTTCATCTTGACGGGAATAAAATGAACAGATCCCGTCAATCAACTGGTGCATCTACACGACGTCTCCTGCGGGGATGCTCAACAAGATGCTTCTAGTGGCTAACCGTGACATTTATTGTGTAATGCTCTAACCGTGGCTAATCGTGACATTTATTGTGTAATACTCTACACGCCTCAACTTTGACTTGTAAAGTCAATAAGATAAACAACTCAGTGGTGTTAGCTAGCATGAACTGTAACCCCATAACACGTAATCTCAAAACAGAGACTACCTCTCAAACAATCAAGGTCGACCATAACAAACCGAAGGGGTTACCAAAATAACTATGCACATGGATCCTGTCATTTACAGGCTATACTCAGCCTCTCTTAAATCATCAGAATTTTTTTCAAAGCTTCCTGTACACATCAGGACAAACGATCCGCGTAGGGATCGAACACAGTTGCTCAAACATCGCAACACACTGTGCCAAGCCAAACTCTGCTTGGACTTTTCCCCCGCAAACAATGTGAAACAAGTGTCAAAGCATAACACTAAAATCTCCAGTAGTCCACGTGTTGGGACTCCACAAGTACTCGTAGGTGAAGATTACAAGGGTACGAGTCAATCTTCAAGAAGAATCATTTTCGTAATGAGATCCACAAGTCTAACTCGTCGCTAAGTCGAAACGGCAAAATCTTGTATGATCACAAGATTCAATCCAAACGATATGGAATTGCAAGGATGAGATCACACGTCGTCAAGGAAGCTGGAGTCAGGAAAAGCTTCAGGCTCCTGCAATTAGGGTCCGCATCGAAGGGACACATAAGGATCAACGCTCCTCAAGGTGAATGCATGGTTCGTGAAGATGACGCTCACACTCGCGTCGAAACATCTATAACGTCGATGGCAAGGTAGCCTCAAGGTGCCTCGAAAGACGAAACGTTGCTTCATCCACTACGTCAACTTTCACAACATAGCATCACATGCTCCACTGTTCAGGTGGAAAAGTTTCACATACTAGCAACGTTGAGTCGTAAAGACGTAGGTCTTCCATACTAGTACTCAATCATATCTAGAAGTCTTTGGTCGAAGAGCTGTTGTCGTCTTCAGCGTCTAACCTCGAACTCGCGACGACAACTGTAAGTAAACTTTCGCTTACTCATCTCGAACTTGGTTGAACTGTGAGTTGCTAACATCTTCTAGCGTCACTTTATCTGGGTATGCTTTCCTCCATTGTCTTCAACTCATCGATGGGCAAGTGGCGAAGTAGGTCCTCCACGCGCACATGGCACGTCGCTTCTGTCTTCTCGAAAGCTAAAATGTCGCTCAACAAATCGTCTCGTCGCTCAAGATACACGATCGAGTAAGAATTTCTGGTCGTCCATGTAAGAGGAAGTCGCGCAACTTTTGGTAGTAGATACCTCACTTCTTTCATTCCTGCTTATAACAACCAAATGAACTGGTCACAAGAAACTTCCCGACTACTCAAGGGAAAGTCAAAAAGCTGCAATAGTCAAAAACGTGATACCAAAGGTTTGCTGACACAAATAGTGATACAAGGGTCATTTGACACCTTAAACAAGAATCAAACACGAGTGAGGATCCCAAGTTAAGAAAACACTACGATGCATGAATGACGCTCGTAAGGATCGAACAAATTCACTCATGCCTCATTATAAGACAAACAGACCAAAGGGCTCGAACAATCAAAATCAAGTCCGATTTAGGAAGGGAGAGCTAACAACAAGGGCTCTCCTGGCAGTAGCAAGCTTTAAAACAACCTTAGTCAGAATAAAATGGGTCACAACAACCTGACGGTCAATGAAACGAGGAGTTCTAAATCCAGAAGGGAACACAAAGGCACGAAAATCTCCCAAATGATGACACGTCTCAAAGCGGTGATTTTAACAAACAGTCTCCAAAATGCAAGGATAGACCACAAGATGAAACAAGGATCAAACAAAGTCCAGGTTATAAAACTAGGAGATTAAGTCGTGGAAATGGTGGTACAAACTCAGAGTAACTCACTTCGGTTTCTAAAGAAATTCGATAACTGCTTCCGAACACTATCACATACATACCATGTGACTCGAGGTGGTACAACCGATGGGGGCAACACTTCCCATGCAGTGGGTTCCATAACTTTCTTAACTCTCCTTAATGCAACATGAGGTCGTCCCATAAATGCGTCTGAAGATACCATTCACATGAAGATGGCGGGGCACCTTCACAATCTCTGTAGTTTTCTCCAATCCAACGCTCTTAGTTACTCGTCTCAATTCAGCTTGTACCGGATTGGTGCAGTGAATCTCACGACGTATTTGTAAACAAGCACGTCGTCTTACCCAAGAGTGAAGAACTCTTAGACATCTCATTTCACGTGAAAAAGCTGAGAGAAACACTCACGGAAAGAGTCTTATTTCCACTCCAAGGCTATGTCGTTCATTACTAGTCTCGATACTAGTCACGAGGTAACCTAGTATTCAAATGATCTCTACCTCAAAATCTCCAATAAACACCCAACTCTCCTCACAATCACTTGCTCCTCAAGTGTAGGAGGTGGTGCATTCCCAAGGTACAAAATGCTCACAATCGTTTCGATGACTCTATGGCATGGCAACATCCTGAATGAATACTGGGAAACAAAAGGATACCAAATACCGAAACAAACATTCGGTTCAGATGAAGTGAACAAACTCTAAGGATCTCAAAGAGGTACGGACTCCAAATAAGAATGGCTTGATCTCCGATGATAGAAATAGTGGAATAACGAACGACTCATGCAATGACATCTGCATTACGTGCAAACAAGTAGACAATACGACTCGAAGAAACAACTAAGTCGTACCAGAGTGACACGGAAGGTACCAAAATGATGCTCTGATACCAAGTAATTACTGTCGCATCCCGAGACTTTTTCCGGCCCCGAGACACGACGGTAACCGCCGTGATCCTGGACTAATGAATAACCAATATGTTATCTGACGTATTGACTACCCACTAGGCTGAAACCACAAGGCTAAAATGACATAATTAGGAGCAGATGAATAAATAAATAAAGTAGTATTCAAGTGCGGAAGGTAGCGTACAAGACTCAGACTACAAGATACATGAAAAGTCCAAGTCAGTAAATATACAACATGGGCCAACGAGCCAAGTACACGTGGATAAAAGCTCGAAAGGTCAGAGTGCGCCAAATGCTTCCAAACCAACAGTCACAGAGATCGAAAAGCTGAAGTACCACGAAGAATGAAAAGCTCTTCCCGAGTGATCCCAAAATACAGGTGCTGAACAGCACGCTCTGTCGAGCCCATAGTCACCGATCCATCTCTTCTAAAGCAAGTCTACCAGGTACCTGCAAAGTAGGGGTGAGCACTCGTCCTCGCTAACCCAAAGGGGCCGAACCCAACCAAGACAGGGTTTGAAAACAAAGGTGTAGTTCTCTTAAATAGATACTACATATAGCTTTCACCGGTGATTAAACAGTTCGTAAAACATGCAACAACCAAAAATTGTATTTGGTTTCCATAAGCAGATTTAAATAAATTTATTTTCCCATGTGCCAATGCTATCATCAATATGACTGAGCGCTCAAAGAAACAAACAGCCTGCAGGGCTTCACGGATCTAGGTGGCCGGATCCCGGGTTTGTCTTCACAGCAAACCGGGGCCAACTACCTATGCGCTTGAAAACGCATAGTAACGAGAGTGTCCATTTACAGCTAATGCCCAACAGATCACTCATAACAACACCGCACTTACGACTCGCACAACTCTGTGCGAGACGAGCGTAAGCGGAAAAAATAAAATAAACAGGGCATTGCCCCTCCGGAGGTTCACGGTCATCGACACTGTGGGATAACATAGGCTAAACCCTAGGTCCCGTCACTCTCAGGCCAAGCACCAGAAATCAGGACAACGGTACTACTTTTTGATCTGAAACATCACATGTGTGTCTATCCTCGGTTTTCTAAACATTTTATGAAGCAATAAAGTAAAAAAAACTATATCGCGAGGCATCGACTATGCACAATCAAATATCATATCATAACTTTTATATCGTAGATCACTACACAAATTAAAATGCCACTAACCCGAAAGTTACGGCTCACCCTAGCGGGCGGCTCACCCTACCTGTTATGATGACGCCGATATCCTCGTGCTCCAAGCCTCAGTCCTTAAGCTCTGAGTGTGGGCGAAATCCTGAATCCGTCACAAGAGAAGTCAACGACTAAACAAGTCGAAAGTAAAAATGTAACGGTCATTCTATGGTCAACTACCCACTTTCCTAGTTAGACCAGGAAATGTCGAAAGTTGACTTTAGGGTTGACCAAGTCATTCCTGGTTGACCAAGGAATTGACCATGTCCATTGAGTTGGTCAAAGTTGACCAAAACTCGGTAAACTCGACAAACTTTCCGTTTATTTTCACCGACACTAGTCTAATTATTTGATGTCTCGATTCTCGAACCGGGCGAGAATCGAGATTATTACTCATTCGGTACTTACGTCTTTCCGTCGCCTGTTTAATTTTTAAACATTGAAACCATTTAACCGTAGCGGTAAAACGTAAAAATTGGTCTTCTACGGTAAAGTCAAAAGTCAACCATGAATAGTAAAACTCAACGATCAACTATGAATAGTAAAAGTCAACGGTCAATAGTCAAAAAGTAACCAGTGAATAGTAAAAGTCAACCGGTCAAACTATGAATACTAAAGTCAACCAGTAAATAGTGAAAGTCAACCGATAAATAGTAAAAACCAATGGTTGAAATCTGAAAAAGACGATGAACAGAAGGCACTCCACCCCTAGATTGCCTAACCGAACGCGAAGTTGCTGCAAGCAAACCCAAGAGCAACAAAAGATTAGAGCTTCGAAAGTTGAACATGAAGAGCATGAAGCTAAACTTAAGTATAGAGTACACCCCTACCCATGCGTGAATATATTTAGCTTAATTAGTTTCTGATTTTGTTGTACATATTAGCTCAACGTTTCGTGTATAGTAAAGACATACAGCTACTTGCTTGTAGATAAAAATCATACCAAACTATTGATCTAACACGCAATAAAGAGATATAATAGAATAGCTTCAAGAACCAAAGGAAAACTTAGTCATGCATAATTGCAAGAATCAAGTAAGAGGTAGTGCAATAGAGGAATATAAACATCACTGTGTCTCTTAAACCATGTGAAGGAGCCACACTTATGTACGCCATGAGCACAAGCAAGAACAGAGAAAACTATCTTGTAGAAAAGCAAGATCAATAGGTCAACCCATAAACTGAGAAAGCAGAAAATATAAATATACGAGAGAATACAATCCATGAAAGTGCGTCCAACAAAAATAAAAATACGGAAAAAATTAATCTTACGAATGAATTTTAACCTCCTTGTTACGCAGCAGCAGCTTTGCTAAGTAGCTCTTTCCACTACCTGGTATAGGAACCATTGCAAGATTCCCTCAATATGACTAATTTTCAAATCTGCAAGAAAAGAGAAACGGCTAGGAATCAGTGTAAAATTTCCCTTAATATGACTAATTTTCAAATCTGTAAGAAAAGAGAAACTGACTTGCATCTTTCATGTACTCATCCTCAGCTACTTAATCATGCTTACTGTACAAGCCTTCATATAATTATGCAGACTCAATTTTCCAAGACACTTCGGAAGCACAGTATAGGCATAAAAGAAAAAACAAATTGTAGTCTTAGAGCAGGCAAAGGGGGATTGAGATCAAATAGGTAAGATAGCAGCAATTACCTCAACAGTACTGGGAACTTGAGAAAGGAAATTCATACCTGGAAAACAAATGCTTGTATCATTAAACTTGATGAACCCTTAGCGTGTAATTTGACGAATTCAAATTCAGAAACAAAAATTCAAATGAAACAGAAAATTAAGATAAATAGAAATACACACAGAACATGAATTGAATAATGAATATCCAAATATACAGAACATGAAGAGATAAATAGAAAATAAAAGGGTGGGTGATTCAGAATTGAAAACTGAAGAGTTTAGAGTACCCTAAACTCCAAATGAATTATGACCTGAGAGAATCTTTGCCTCCCAACCCACAAAAAGGACAATTTGGGCAGAGAAATACAGATCAAAACCCAGAAAAGAATCAAACCAAGATCAGAACGACAAATAGCAATTTCCAAATGCTGCTCCAATCTAAAACCCCTTTTAAATTGGAAATTAAGACAGAAAAAAAAAATTAGAAATAAACTAAATGACTTTAAAGCTGCTGAAATTATGGACAATTAAACACAAACTGGTCTCCAATGGTAAGACATTCTTTTTTACCAATTGAAGCCACATGTTTCTTTCATGTAACAACTCATACACAGTTTCATCTACTTAACTAATCTGGTTTTTCTATAGGCAGATTGACAAACTTTCATATCTAAAGGGATCTATTCTGCAGTATCTGTAAATAGATTGTGAATAGTGCAACTAAGCTGTGGATATGCGCACAGAATTATTCATCTAATTAAATCATTATATGATGATGACTATACATGAGTGGAGATACAGAAATTGAACCAAGAAAGAAAGTGAAATACAAGAGCAGTAAAAGCTGAATTTATATTTTTTGAACAGGGATGAAAAACCTTTACCACTAACTGCGATGTTTGCTTCCTAGGTGCAGTCTACGCCATCTTAGAGTCTCAAATGGTGCCTCCTCCGCCAGACGGAAACGAAAAATAGAAACAAAACTTATGGGATCGAAGCACAGAGTAGCAAGTCAAAATTACATAAAATTGATTAACTTAAGACAAAAACTACCCAACACCATTTTAATGAGATCACCAGATCATACCTGTAAGTCTGTAACCAAACATATCGACTCCTTCAGAATGGAGATAGGAAGTTGCGGCAAAGCCTGAATCTACTCAAAAACAACATTATTGAGGAATCTAGGCTAATTAATGAGGATAACAAACGTTAAGCACACCAAAATTTCAATTAGTGATAGCATGGAATTTAGGAAGAGATTAAGTCAGTTAATTTGAACCTTTGGACTGGAATCCTTGATTGTTCATCCAATTGGATTCGAATTACATAGAGGCAGACTGTTTGTTGTTGCTGATGTTGTTCCATTGCAGCATTTTGAGTGATTTTGAGTAGTCCCAAATGCTAGGATATTCTTGAGTAGTTCCAAATATTGGGATGTTCTTCCAGTTTGAATTTCCCAAACTCAAATCCAACTAATGATTTCCTCCTGCATTACTACCAGAAGGCTCTGCACAATACATATCTAACTGAATACAAAATTTAATTAATTAACTACCAATTGAGTTCAGCTCACTCTCATAGATGCTAGGACCAAAGTTAGCGCCAGATTATTTGCCATTATATTTGATTGCAGCTTTGTCATAGGCCCTATAAAAATGTACATGGATTCTCACTCCAATCTTCAACTAATTGTTTTTCTTCTGCCCAGAAATGTATACATTTGATATAACAAACACAAACCTTGCTGCATCGATCTCAATATCAAATAATCCCAAATAGACGCACCTGTAAAATTAATCATTAAGCTCTCTAAGAGATTAGAACACATAAACTTTCTCATCGGCATTTCATGTCATCCGACCGTCAATCAAGACCCTTTGAAAAAGCGGTCTAAATAGGCTCGACAACAAAACATACCGAATAATGAAATGGGTGAGAATAAGATTTACTTACTTTTTGCCTACAAATTGGCCCACCCCAGCCTCCCATCATCTAAATAGGCTCGACAACAAAACATACCGAATAACAAAATGGGTGAGAATAAGATTTACTTACTTTTTGCCTACAAATTGGCCCACCCGAGCCTCCCATCTCCCACACTAATGCAAGGCACTCTATATTTTGAGCTACCTCTAGGGAATCCGGTACTTTCTCGGCGAAGTACATCCACACATTCCTCATTTGTTGAATTGCTCACCTGTTCAAAAACCCACAGAAAGACCAACATGGAAATGTTGTCAGACATGACATAAAGCAGATCACTGAATCATACCATAAGAATGTCCAACAAAAGAAAGCTAAAGGAATGATGGTCTTCCGACCATTAATAGGCATTCTGATTTCTGCTCTTGCAATGTGGAGGTTACCTAAGCTTTGAAGTTTGCTTCTTCTCTTACCAATGTAGTACAAAACACAGACAGAGAAAAAACCATATTGCAAACAATTAATAGGATGGTCTAACTTAATGATCCAATAACTTAAGGTAGCAATTGTTAATCTCTTCCTCTTCCTAAAAGCAAGTTTTTGTTAATTGAGAACTTGAAAAAGGTTGCAGATATACAACATATCCAATAGTTAATCTGTTACAACCTATAAACCAAAACCTTTATGCATACTCATATTATCACTATTAATGCAAAACATTTATATGACAGCATGATTATTCATTCCAACTCAAATGAGCAAGGTTTGATAATAGGCTCCAATTTATGGGGGGCTAACAACTCACTGCAGCATAATCAATTTAGACCCTGATATAACCACCTCTCTGTACAATGTATCTATCTGTATATCTAATATTTGTATCAATCCCACATTCTGGTTAGCAATGCATCGGTCCACTCTAAACATCCTCTAACTCCAAACATGCTCGGGTGACCAAAAGTGCCAACATCATCATCATTTTGGCAAGGCCCATTTCAGTGGATTGCTTGTTAACATGAAGAAATTTACATCGAGTTAAAAAAACAAAAACGACTAAATAGATATATTAAAGGAACGTTATTAAGTTCCATAAGCATAATCGTATCATTACTTGTACATTCTTTTTTTTGGTCTGAGATTATTTATACAGTTAGAATATAAGTTTCACCAACTATCCCTCATAAAAGTTATGTGGCAGATGATTCTCACAAGATGCTTGCAGAAATAAATAAAAAATCAATACGAATTAACTTTGGCATTAAGCTACTTAACTTTATTTGAATCCCCTGCGGAATGATCACCTAAAATTCACATTCCTCTACCTTTCAATAAGAACTTCCAGTCCTACCTTCATATACAAAGAAGGGAAGGAATTAAACGAATGAACAGAAACGAAGATTAATCAATTCAAGAATCTGAATTTTTATAGAAGAAAATAAAAAAATAGAAAAAAGCACAATCACCTATTATAGAAAAAGAAAGATTAATAAAACTAATAGTAAAAGTGCTAAGAATCATATATATGTGATCTTATGATATTGCAAGGCCAAATCTAAATACGATATTGTATTTGACCAAATAGATGTAGAGATTGTGGAACACATTGCAAGGATTACCTTAAAACTTTAAGTGTATTCCTCCTCAATTTGTCAATCAAGTATACGATTAATTCTATCTATTAGCACTTAAGCAAGCAAGCAGCATAGATTGGTAAAATCTTGAGTTCCTTCCCACCTGAAGAGGTCAAAAAGGTGAAAAACCAATTCAGTTGAACTGAGAAGGTAAAAGGAAAGCAAAACACAAAAAATTGAAGTGTCTATTAAAGAAAAAACAACTTTAGATCTAAATTGGTGCGACTGAGAACAACTTCAGTTGGAAGAAGAGCAAAGGAAAGAAATGAACACACAGCTGAAATCAAAATCACTCATAAAATAGTTCAAATTCAACATGAATTATTCATTACTTTCCTTGGTGGTTATTTGCTTCCCCCTTTTGTACAATTGAAATACAAAGAAGCAATTTCCGGCCGAAGTCTTCCTCATCATAAGCACCTGCATATTCATTACATCAATTATACTGCTAAAATTTACTCAGTAACCGACAAATTTCATATTGGAATGGAAAAAAAATTGAAAGTAGTGATAGCTATTTGTTTTTCATCCTAAAACTGACCCCTGTAAACACTTCCAAATCCTCCGTCCCTAAATTTGTTGCTGCAAGTCCCTTCAAGAAAAAGAACATCCATGCTGGCTGCTTCTTCCTCTTTGTGTCCTGTACATCATTCAATCATAGCATGAGGTTAAAAACACTGTCGAGAGATTCAATGTAAATAACAAATTCCGATTTATCCAAAACACTGTGTTGTACTGCAGCACAGAGAGAAACATGTCTCCATATCCCAAATCCGACCTCAATTAAAACATGCACATATGAAACACCAATTGATGGAATTAGAAATCACTGAATCCAATCATGAATCACCTAAAAAACAAGCAAAACAACCACAATAATTAAACATCCGCAACCCATATTTGAAACAGAACTAAAAGAGATAATTAGAAGAAAAACCTCATGATGAATGATGGACCTCATCAAAGGCAATTACACATACGAAGAACTTTATGACAGATTGACAGGAAAAATTACCGAATCAAAAGAGTAACTACCCACTCCTGAATCCGGACGTGAAAACCCACATCTCACAAATCAATCACCCAGAAACTCACTGCGAAAAAACATGTCCGAATCAAACCCAATATCCCAACCCTAAACCCCTCAAACACTAAATCAATTGAAGACCTAGATTAGAAACCCAAAATTCTATCCATATCTCAAAAGCACAAATTGAAGCAAAATAGAAAAAAAAAAAAAAAAAAAAGAGTGGTGCCGATTAACAGAAAGAGGAGAGCGAAAGAGAATCACGCTAACTCAAGTCTACCTTCTCAACTCCAACGGTCGGGAGAAAAAGAAAAGTTTGAGAGAGGAGAGCGAACTCAAGTCTAACGGTCTGGAAGAAAATGACATAGGAGGCCCGAGACGAACTTCTTCAATGTCGGGGGATTAAGAAACGACTAATACACCCTTGCTGTAATGTCTAATCACGCTTTTGTCACCCAGTTTACGCATATCACCTTATTAATTTATTTATTTTTTATTGTTCTATTATTATAATACGAATCACAAAAAAAATAACACATCTATTTTTGTTATTAACACCGTATCTATTTTTCTACGGACACATTTCATTTCCATTCATAAGTTTACCATTTGAATTTGAAAATGAGGAAAAGTCTTAAACCTTCTAGAGTGAGAAAAATTGTCAACACACTTTCTTGTTGACATTTTTTTCCCTATGTCATTATCGAAATTTTTTAAACATTTTTTGCTTTTTATTGATATCAAACACTTTTTTCCAAAAAAACATTTCTTTTTTTGAACAGCTAAAAACAATAGTAATATGGAGAATAAATAAAGACCATAAATAATTCATTTTAGAAAATAAATTTGTACAAAAAATACTTTAATTACCGACCATGTTCCGTCGTTGGAAAATAAAGGTCTGAGTTGTAGTCAAGCAAAAACTATACATTATTTGCAAGGTGAACAATGCCTCAAATGTTTGTAATTGCCACAAATATGAAATTTAGAATATAATATTAAGTAATAATATCAGTTCCATCACATTTGAAAAACTTGGCTTTAATATGTAACGCCTCATACATAAACTATACCCAATTTACACAGTTCACTAATCACGGTGGGAATGATAATGATGTAATGGTTATGAGGTTCCTTTATAATATTGGGAAAACAAAAAGAGAGAAATCAAGTTGGTTGATAAGTGAGAAAATTAGAAACACAATAATGGTCAAGGATGAATCCTTCTTTATGTGTGTGTGTGTGTCGTCTAGGAAGAAGGTTTGGCTTGAGTTCAGGAAATTGACTTTCTTTCATGAGGTTGAGACCTAATACATGCTAATGGTGACATATTTTGGATTAAGATGTGGAAATGCAGTCATATATATATTGTCACATCCTGGTTCTTAAATTAATTAACGGTTGGTTAGTTTTTGTTATTTTGTTCTTTTACCATTCGTAGTAACCGGTTTATAGTAAAAGATCTCAAAGTTGACTTTTCATATGATCATTATTTCAGGAAACTTTCTTCATGAAAGTTATAGAGGACGTTAATACAAACTCGTAGGCATGCTATGAGTTTTAATTGGAGTTAACATGTGAAAGTTATATGAAAAAAAATGTAAAGTTACTGTGCGGTAAAAAGACTATGTATAAGAATTTACCGGAGATGGAACGATAAAATGTCAAAAAACCAGAAAAAGTTATTGTAGCACCCAGATTTGGTGATTTCGGAACTCGATCTTTGTAGCCGGATTTATCCACCGACAGGTCGAGTTCTTAGTGTCTATTTGAAGCCTGCAGTGTTGTCTAGAAGGTGGTGGTGGTAGTTGGAGCTAGACTACCACCACCAACTCCTGAAGTCTAAACTCCGAATAGAAGACACAAGACATAAACTCTAGGTAACTCCCAATCGAACCTCTTACTCATGCCAACATGCAATTGATTCTCATAATCTTCATCTCTTGTTCTTTCTTCAACTCGTTTAGATTTCACCAATCATCCTAGTTCTTTCTCTTTCACACATTCATAGATTATTGTATTTCTTAGATCTAATATGTAGACACATCAACGAGTTTATTTTTATTTAATAAAAAAAGAAGAAGTTATAACAAAGGGGCTGATACAGGACGAGAATCTAGAAAATTTCAACAAATAATTACAAACATGAAGAAGTATCGTCACATTAAGAAGAATGATTTGAATATTCAAAATTGGTATTCAAATAGGCTTCTTAATGACAGTGTTAATCGTAAGTTACTCTTCTGAATATATCGGGGATCCTCGAGCAAAATCTTGGTTGAGATTCTGAATACATATCTGGAGTAATATTCTTTAGTATCTAGTATTTCATATATTAATTTTATTTGGTTTCCTAAATTATAGTCTATTATAGATTATGTTTTTTGATCGTACTAGGTTTAAGTTCCTAGTTCTAGTATGAATAGGTTTATTTCTATGTCTATATAAGGTTATTCCTAGATTGTATTTTGGAATGAAGTTATTAATAAGAAAACCCAAAAACATTATAGTATAAACTCTTGTGTTTAGACTTATGTCTTTGTTTTGATAGTGGATTCTAGCCATATTTTCCATTAAGGTTTCGACACTTGACAAAATCTTGTTGTCTATTGTGATTTCGCTTCTGTTCCGTATCATTTAGTACCAGAGCAAGGATTTGCCCACTCGATGGGAGACGATTTATAACACCCTGTACCTAAAAGTTACCGTTTTATAGGGGTTTACCGACAGCTTTAAAATGCGATCAGTAATTTGATAAGTTATCGCTCGAGTTTATTTTCGAGTTTTTCTAAACTCTTCAAATTCCTCATTTAATGACTCGATGTGGTAGTACATGTTGAGACGAGCTCACCGGTATGTCCAGATTATTTTTGGAGCTTTCATCAATTTTATACGAATTTCTGAAATTTATAGTAATTTTTAATTGCTATGCTAGTAAATAGTTTTTACCATTTAACCATTTACTTTTTACCCTTCATTAAATCTGGACCGTCCGATCTTTTTAAGATCTAATCCGGGTCGTCCAATCCTGTATAAATATAGGGTCAGCTCTGAACGAAGTCAAAGCCTCCCCATTTCGGGTCAACCCTCCTTCGATCTCTCCCGAGTGATGGTCCGACCGCGGCGGATCCATCGACATTTTATGCTTTTGACGCTCAGTCTTTTTAGGGAAATGAGTTAGTAGTTCTTATTGTATTTATAGACCTGGTGGTTCCATAAAAGTCTGCATCTTCAAGACTATGTCTCGGTACGCTGACCTCTCAGAGAGTTTCCGAAAAGAAAAAGGTAAGTAATTGGTGATTTTCCTTTTTGTGCATTTGCGAGACTATTTGAGATTTAGAATAGAGTTATGAGTTGGGAACTCATATTATTTCATTTGGGCATCTTGTGCAAATGCTCAGAGAGCTAATCATGTGATTCATGCCGGGGAGGCTGTTGTGAAAGTGGCAAGGATGTAGTTGTTGAAGCCTAAGGCGATGCCTTGGTGTTTGAGTTATGAGACTCTTAAAAGTGAAGAGTCATAAAAGATATTAAAAACGATTGTGTTATATGCTAGAAACGGTAGTTGAAGTTGCATAGCGAGATTATTCAGAGAAGAGGAATATTAAGAATTGACGCTTGTTGAGATTTTGGCGATGTTCGTCTTTAGTGTGGTTTCGGGGAAACTAGCGAACGTATAAAAGTAGAATGACTCAAGGATTTGAGTGTTGACATTTTGTCGTCAATGGACTTGGTTTGGTGACAAGTCCAAGATGTGACGTAATTAAAGAAATTAAAGAATTGATAGTCTTGATTGGTCACTTAAATGCTTTGTGGGACAGTCACTCGGACTACTAGCTTGGGTCACCCCTCGGTGTTGGCATTGTTGCCATCATCTATGATTGAATTCTCATCACCTCAGCTACCCATAATTGGAGTCCTAGCACGATTGGAATTGTTGGTGACAACTGGTTGCATGATTGCACTGTTGTGCACTTGTTGGTCGACGTATTTTTATTAGTACGACTGTTGAGGAGCCTCCGGGTTGGCGGTGTTAAAGTTCGGTTTTCGGATCGAGTGAGTTTTTTGAGTTATAATTTAAGGTGATTGGTTTTGGAAATTAAGGGAGATGTTGGAAGGGGTAGCAAGCCCACAAAGTCATAGAGCAAGAGTGCTTGGGGTACTGGAGTTAGAGATACAGGTCTTGATCGACTTGGTAATAATGTGACGTAGGAACCAGTCGTTGTGCTATCGTCACTATTTCAATAGCTGGAGGTTTACATGGGTATATCCCATATGAGTACGTGTTTACCCTCCTTTGTAGGGTAGTGGTAAATTGAAATCTAGGTAGCACATGCTGGCAATGCATAATTTCTGTTTGTTGCAGTTGTGTGTGATCAAAATGATACCTTCAAGTATTTCGAGGATGTAATGAAGACGGAGAATTAAGTACGTTTTGGAAAAAGTTTTGTGCAAGATGTTGAGTAAGTGGTCTAGAAATTCAAGGGTAAGTCGGAAGTGAGATTGTTGTGCTCGCCACGACTTTTGAGATGGTTAGTGAAATTACTAAATGTTGTTAGTGGGTGGTCGAATGCATGCTGAGATAGATGCAAGAGAGTGGTGAAGTGACAGCGGTGTAGCAAAGCCTGTTGATTCATTGAATAAGAGTATGAGAATGTCTCTGGTTGCTCAAGCTTTGATTTGTAATCAAAGTTGTCGGTTGATGACTCCTGGGTCATAATGGGGAATTAACTGAGCTTGCCGACGTGAGAATCTGTTCACTCACTGACTATTGTTTAGTCAATTATTATAATCGAAGGTGTCCTTAGACGTGTCTGAGGGTTCATAAAATACATCCACTGCAGAGATGGGCAGTATCCTCAATTTTGATCTGTGGAGTGAGAATTAAGATCTGGAAGATCAAATATTGATGTTAAATTATCGAAATCCTAAGAGGATTGAAGAATTGTTGGCATTGTCATGGTCTTGGGTCATTTGAGTAGTGACCCTACTTATGAATTTGAGCTAGTAGCAAATCTTGGCACCACAAGTGTAGAGTGGTAGATGAAAAATCACTAGATGTGATTTTTGAAATTGTCAGCATTTCAGTGAGTATGATGTGCGGTGAATTTGAAGAAAAGAGTTTTCTGATGACTCAAGAAGATTTATGAGTCAACGTTTGGTAAATAATTATTGCTAAAAATAGTAAGGTATGTTGCTACCTAGTTAGAATGGTAAGTGGTTGTGCATTTTGAATCTTACCGAATATAAGATGCGGTGGATGGTAAACGTTCAGAGCATGGATGCAGTTTTGTTAAGAAACTATCTAGTTGTGCGAGGTGACTCGGTGATGATCACGCACCTAGTGCGATGATGGTAATCTATAAATTATGTGTCTTGATGATCAATGTGGATAAGTCGGTGTGAAATTAATTTCAAATGCATTGATCGATGGTTGTTTTGGGTGCAGTTAGTGGCACTACTTTTGTGTAGATGTTCGATCATGTTAAATTTCCAAATTTTTCAGTTGTTGCCAGACAAATTGGTAATGAAAGCATCTATGAAGTAAAATGACTTTACTAAGCGGGTAAGGCTCTGGGAATGTAACGGTAAGTTTATTTTTGATTGTGATGCGGATAACGTATAATTGACGCACAATTTTGGTTGGAGTGCGGGTTCTGCACTATGCGTCATCCAAGGTTAATGTAAGAGATAGGGAGGTCGATGACACCTCACATATGTGTAGTACGTGTGGTATGTATTACCAGATGTAAATTAAGCTGTAACTCCATAAAGTGATTATTAAGTTAGCGATTCTAATGATCGGCTTGAGGGTAAAAAAAAGGTCAAGATTTATGTTGTCAGAATAACTATGTGAGCCGTGCATAGCCTGACAATTTGTCTACATGCAAGGAGTAAGCAATGTTAGGGCTCGATACCTAGAGATTTGTATCTTCCAGATTTAAAGGCTATGGTTTCGGTTTTACGTTAAAATTCTAAACAAATCATATCCTACATGTGCAAGAGGATTGATTAATGATGGGTTAAGGAAAGGTAATTACTCCACAACAGGACAATTCGACAGATTAATTTATAGAAAGCGTAAACCAGATTAGGAAGCCTAGTTCAAATGAGGTAATGGTTTGTGTATCACAAGTTGTCATGATTTTCTCGTGGACACGTTGTCATGAGTTTTGACTCCACGTTGTATTGTGTTACTAGAGAATTTAAATCCATTAATGACATCGAACATTGCTCCTCAGGCGTGGTAGTCGCTTCCCTGCATAGGAAGCTTGTGTACTGATAGTTACGGCTTTAACGAAAGAATTCAGGTAGTCTTGAAAGAATCTTCCTTGCGGCAAGCGAGTTTGGTGATTCAGGAAAATTAATGGCTTTATTGTGATGACGTCACATGCGGTTGGTAGGGATAAGTGTTAGTGTTGATTGGCGAAACAAGTAGAGATAGGCGGTTGGATATTGGTCGAAGATGTTGATTTGTGCAGTTGGAATTTTGAGGACAAAATTTTATAAGGTGGGGAGATTGTAACACCCCGTACCTAAAAGTTACCTTTTTACAGTGGTTTACGAGTTACCGAGAGCTATTAACTACGACTGGTGAATTATAAAGTTATTGCTCGAGTTTATTTTTGAGTTTTCTAAACTCTTCAAATTCCTCATTTAATGACTCGATGTTGTAGTACGTGTTGAGACGAACTCACCGGTATGTCCAGATTATTTTTCGGAGCATCGAGCTATTTATTACGAATTTTCAAAGTTTGTAGTAACTCTTAATTAATGTTTTGGTAATTTTTAATTATCATTTTGGGAACTTTTTAAATCTGAACCGTTGGATGGATTAGGATTCGATCTCAACCGATGATTCGAGTATAAAAAGGGAAGAGAGGCCCGAGTCAGTCTCTCTTTCCACAACGGAGAATCGATGTTCGACCACCACTCACCAAATTAGCACAACTAAAAAGCTCGCATTTCTCTTCTCTATCTCCTCGTACCCACAAAACCAACATATAACCATTAGTTTTTCGGATTGAAATCCATAACCTTAACCCCCAAATCCAATTTATGGCGACTCGGGTCGTCGTCTGGTTCGACAATGGATTCCGATGAGGCTCTAAACTTTGACGATGTCTGTAGAAGGGTTCTGGGTTGCTGTGTGAGCTTTAGGAGGCCTTGTTCATCCTTCCTTGGTTCTTGGTAAGCTACTCTTCTTAGATTGAGTTTGTTCGATGTTGGTGTTTACTATGTTTCTATAGGTTATGGCAAAACCATGAGGAACTGAGATTGAGACTACTTCAGTTAGGTACCCGAAAAAGAAAGGAAAGGAGAAGAAGAGATAAAGGAGGACCGAGAGAGAGAGAGCTGGTAATTCGGGTCATGAAGGGTAAGTGATTCTCAGTGTAATAATCTCTTGGTTTTGGCTTTTTGATATGGAGTTCTAAGTGGTGGGTTCTGTATAGATTGAAGCTGTGGAGAGGAGGGTGCTGCTGGGTTAGTTTTGTGTTTAGCCGAGATGCACCTGGAGGTAAAGAGAGATTTGGCAAGTCTTCATAGTTGATTAAACAAAGGTAAGGAATTTAACTATGCCATGAGAGTGCTAAGTGGATTATGTGGTTTGCTAAGTATATTGGAAATATGGCAATCTTATGAATGGGTCTTGGTAAAGAAAGAATCAGCTTTGTCAATTAAGAGGGACTGTTCTCAAATTGGTCTTGTCATTTTACTTGGTAGTCAAGAACTGGTTGTTTGATATTAAGGATTTGGACTTATTACATCAAGTAAATTGTTCGGGATAGATTATCAATTATAAATTGGTAAATGGCGGACATTAGTAAGGGGTTTAATAATCACTCTTAATATTTAGGTTCTTACTAAGGTTCGTTCGTGCAAATTTAGAATTTAAATGAGGTGTTAATTAAGTAGAAAATGGATCGTCGCAGGACGCGGTAGGGAGCTTGACTTGGGAAGTCTCAGCTTGGCAACTGAGTTTACCAAATCTGTGAGTAGACCTTTGTTTTGAATTAATGCATGCCGTGTCTTTATGCTAAACAATATGATTTTTATTGACTTAATGAGCCGGTGGTGCCGGGAAGGAGGGTTACTTCCTTTCCGTAAGCCCCTGTGTTATATCGGCTGAAATTTATGTTATGTCGATTATATTTGGAAATGTATTGTTTTATGGCCATAGTTTTGAGGACGGTCGGGGAACCATGCCTTATGCATGAGATGCATGTTTTAATTTACGGGGGGGGGAGTCATATAATAATGATTTTTCGTATTTTCTTGTTTTCTTCACTATGAAGGGTCGTCATATATATATATATATAAAGATGCTAGCTAGCCATACGGCCTCCCCTCACTTTGGAAGTGGAGCGGGGCAATAGTAGCTCTAGAGGGTTCCGACTCTAGCCGGAGAGGCTCATTGTCATGGTGAAATCTCTCCGCCATGAAAGGTCATCATATTACTTAGTAGCCTTAAAAGTTCTGACCCTAGTCTGGGAGACTCTCTGTCATGGTGAAACCCCTTCCCCTATTTTTAATACTTATTTTTAAGTCAATGAGATTGACAAGTGATGTTTGTTTTTCGAAATGATGATTTGGGGATTCTTTCTCAAGGAGGCATGCATAAATGATTTTTTTTTCAGAACAATAGGAGGGAGAACATTAAATCAAGATATTTTTCTCACACCTGGATATTATTTTTGTCCACTCACTCTAACGTCATGTTTTTAAATGTTTTCCCCTGGGCCTTTCGTTTTCAAATGCTTAGTGTTGCAGGGTTGCTGAGAGGAGGTCAGCAAATTTGACTCAACGTCAAATTTTTCTGACCATGGGGAGGAGGTCACCGAATACGACCGCCAACTATGGAAGGAAGAAAATGAGGCCCATTTTGGCCTAATCTCTGAAGGATACCACCCCCACGAAACTCTTCCCGGAGTCTATGTTCCACAAGGAGATGCAGAAGAAATAATGGATTATTTCACAGATAATGAACAAGATCCAGAACTAGACTACCCAACTCACCTGGTTGGAGCGGCTATAGAAGAAGAGCTTGAATACCCAACCAAACTGGACAAAATGCTGGATGACCTAGAAAGAATGAAGCCCGAACTGCAAAAGGTTTTCCAGGTTGCAGCACCAGTAGAAATTGCCGCACCTGACGTAATGGACGAAGGTCCATCCACAAGCCTCACAAACTTCATACCCCCCATTGCAGTCTCAGGACCCTTCACCTATCCACCAGCAACACACCCAGCACCAGGAGCAGGAAGTATGGTAGGACCAAACCTACAAGGATGGGGAGGAAAACTCCCGAGAAGTAGGATGCCAGGCGGCTATGGCCGGCCCCAGCAACCATGGACCCTACCATCTGCACAAACAGACAATGGAGCAATGCTAGTCCTACCCGAAGACTTCACACTCATCCCTGATGTTCTCACCAGATGGGAAGCAATAACCATCAACCTTGTGAATAGAATGATGTTCGATTCCCTGGAAGACAAGGTGATCTATGTTGAGAATCTCTTAGGAGAAAGGGAAGGCGAAGCATGGAAGTCATGGCGCATGGCATATGAGGAGGATTACAACCAGCTTATACCCATAAGCGCTGATATCAGAAACCTCACTGCCGCCATTAAGAAAGTCTTTGGCGTACATGACCCACATACAGGATCCACACACATACAAAATCAGGCTTATGCAGATCTTGAAAGGCTTCAATGCAAGGACCTGAAGGATATCGGCCCATTCCTAAACACATACTTCCAACTAGCAGCCAGATCAGGAAGAATGTGGGCAGGACCTGAATTGTCCGATAAGCTATTCAGAAAACTCCCACCAGATGTTGGCCCCCAGATTGAACAAGCCTATAAGAATAGGTACCCAGGGGTAACGGTCGGAGTAATGGCCCGAGCAGCATTCATAGTCGAATACCTGCAGGAAATATGCAGACAAGCGGCCCTACAAAGGAGCCTGAAGAACCTGAGTTTCTGCAGTCGTCTGCCTTTCCCAGGATACTATGAGAAGAAGCAGTACGGACTACGAAAGATATTATCAATCCAGACCTGACCATATCAAGCAAGCCCCCCGATGCAGTGTCAAAAGAGAACAGAGACAAGTATCAAAGGCACATTGATGCGCTTTTGAAGATTGGAGTCATTCGTAAAAGCTCAAGCCGGCACAGGACAGCAGCGTTCATTGTGCAGTCCGGTACAACCATTGACCCAATCACCAAGAAGGAGGTGCGAGGAAAAGAGAGGATGGTCTTCGATTACAGAAGCCTCAATGACAACACCTACCCAGATCAGTATACTTTACCGGGAATCAATACCATTATAAGTGCTATCGGGAATGCCAAGATATTTAGCAAGTTTGACTTAAAATCTGGCTTTCATCAGGTAGTAATGGACGAAGAGTCCATCCCTTGGACTGCCTTTGTCACCCCGGTTGGATTTTATGAATGGCTGGTTATGCCATTCGGGATAAAGAATGCCCCTGCTATCTTCCAAAGAAAGATGGATCAATGCTTCGCAGGCACCCAGGATTTCATCGCAGTCTATATAGACGACATCTTGGTGTTCAGCAAATCTCTGAAAGAGCATGAAAGACATTTGAGTATAATGCTGGAAAAATGCAGAGAAAATGGGCTGATCCTATCCCCAACAAAAATGAAGGTTGCGGTATCAGAAATTGACTTCCTTTCCCCAATGTTTCAAGGGGTCATCCCCTATGTGTCCTTGCTCTTTGAGCTCTTTGAGGAGTCGATGGTTTTTGAGATTTTTCAGACCATCTTCGGTATAGTCCTGAGTCAAGTAGATCTGCTGCTCAATTTCTTCATACGGGACTCGTTCCTCTTCTTCTCTGTCTTCGAAGATGAAGACTTTGTGTGGCTCCAATGTTGTTTGCACAGTTGTCCATGTCAAGGTCATTAAAAACAAGCAAAAGCATCAAGACGGAAGAAAGTGTAAATGCTACCTCTGTGGAATTGAAGGGCACTATGCTCGCGTATTCGGTGACCTCCTCCCCATGGTCAGAAAAATTTGACGTTGAGTCAAATTTGGGTGCATCAGTCTTCTGAAACTTAAGATCCTAGTAAGGGCCTATTTTGGTATCAGAGTTCTTTGACTATTCATTGAACTTTGACCATGATCATGGAGTAGATCACCCCTGAAGTTGTCCGGCAATACGGCCAGACTAGGTTCAAACCCAGTTCTGTTTTCTCCAGAAAATCCCCAAACCTTCACCATCCTTTAAGCTGCCAGAACCCCTTGAAAGAAGCCTCCACAGTACTATAAGCTTGAGTCACACTCTAGTCGAACTCTACTGCTAAGTCCCAGGCTAGGCGTCGAAGCGAAGTAGCCCATCTTAAGCCAGGAAGAAGGCAAGCCAGGGCGAAGACGGACGTAAGCAAGGAACCTGCAACTAGACAACGAACCAGTCTGACTCATCACTGGCCGGGCTTTGATTAAACGGCTCATAGTATGCTTACAGATGCAACAACACGAAGCAAGGGAATTTGAAGAGGAAACACTCACTTGGGTAAGATCCGAAAGGGCTAGCCGAGACGACTTCCTATTTCGACCATTGATAAACTTCCCAAGATACGAACACAATCAGAAGTTCCCATCTTGCCAAATACCCTGCTATCACTTCGGTACAGCCAAAGGAACCCCCCCAGTTCATCGGACGATCGCCAAGGAAAGGGATCAAATCCCCTTTTTGCTTAATACGATCTACGATCTCTCCATCTCCCAATATCACAACCAGTACATCATCCACGACGATCTCAGACGACTGTCCAGGTACTTGGTAGCCAGGCAGGCACAACCACTACCTACTATCCCTGAAGAGTCAACCTACCCAGATACTCCCCAAATCTCTGAGATCCAGGCTCAGCTCACAAGCATCAAGGCAGATCTGCGAGAGATCCGCTCAACTCAGAGCCTGCTCAAGTCAGGTTTCAACCAACTCCGAGAATCCCTCCAGGAGATCATCTCAAGGGAATCAGAACCAAAGCCTATTGAAGCATCCACTGCAGAGATAGCCGAGCAGCTCAAAGGGCTACTCATCCAGGTCAAGGCTAACGCAGCAGAGACTCAGCGAATCGCTAAGTCCCTTATCCCTGAGTGACTTTATGTCCTCAGCTGACGAGATCGCCAGATCTCCCCAGTACCAAGCAGCTTTAAACGCAACCGGACCACTATACCAAAACGGTACCCCCGAAGGGTTCGTTAGACCCAGTGGACTTGCAGGAGGAGCACTTTCATCAGCTCTAGCCAAGCAGAACAATACTTTGATCTACCTCTGCACAAAGATCCTCGCAAAGTGTGAAACACTACAGGAGCAAGTAGCGAAACAAGAGGCAAAAATCACAGCCCTAGAAAGAGAGATCCTTGATAAACCAACAGCCCAACTGCCAGACTCGATTATTGACGATCTATCCAAGCAGCTAAGCGGCTTTTCCGTAGGAGGACAAAGGGCAAAACCACCAGCGCCAAGAAAGAACAACTTCTACGTGTGGACAAAACCATCTACTTCAAAGAAATGAGTAGAATGGCACCACCTGCCACGATTGGCAGAGGATCTGGAGAAACGCCACCTCCAGAGGACCAGATCAGAGACTATAGACGAGGAGCAAGGATCCGACACCAAGCTCGAGGAGCAGTACGAAGAGCCCTCGGAGGAAGATTCAGAGAGTCCCTAGAACAACAGTTAAACCCTGAAGCTGAACTCTCTCTCAGCAGGCAAAGACGAGCAAACCTCGTACCTGCGGAGGTCCTCTACACCAGACATAATGGAGAGGCAAGAAACAGAGTCTACCAACACTATGAAGAGATAAGCGCACATGTGGTAGATAACCAACAAGACTTCCGGTTCATTGAGGAAGCATCTTACCAAACCTTGGTAAGAGAAGGGATGCAGCACATCCACATCGGAATGGCCATGGTACGAATCCATATGCTACACCGGACAGATGCCGGTATATCTGCTCTTATTGTCTTCAGAGACACAAGATGGGCGGACGATCGCCAGATCATTGGAAGCATGTCCATCGACATGACTCGAGGAAGCCAACTCGTGTACATTATACCTAACCTCATGATGACCATCCATGATTTCTACAATCATGTACAAGTCAGTGTACAAACTAGAGGATATGGAACAGGTTGGAGAGGAGGTGACAGCAACATGATCATCACACGATCTTTGGTTGCACGAATCACCAACACAAGCGTAACAAGCTTCGCATACAGCATCAATAGTGTCACAGACTACTTAGCAAGTAATGGAGTAGCCTGCATATCTGGACAAAGGTGGAATGTCGTCAATCGACACGGAGAATGGGAATTACAACAATCAACAATTGTCCCACCAAGTCAAGTGCCTACAGATGCGCACCTGCGCACAAACCAAAGAGGCAACATAAGTATCCGATTCATGAGTTTCCAGGATCAACGGATACATGAACCACAAGAAGAAGGAAGAACGGAGAATGAAGATCAGCTCCCAAATGCTAATGAAGACATCACTCATTACACACTAATATGGTTACATAACCAGGAAGAAGACAGTAGTGATGAAGATGATGCACCAGACCAACGGGCAAGGGAACAAGAAACAGAGGAAAATGGGTGGCACGTTCATGCAGAACGATACGGCAAATACCAATTCAGGACACGATACGATGCCCCGGCAAACTTCAGTACACCTATCAGTACGATCACTCCTAGCGGATGGGGCAATGATTTCACGGATGAAGCCGGCCCATCAGCAGCAGCCGATGATGGCCTGACCCAATTTGCCTGCCCACTGTCTTTCACAGCACTCAATGGTACAGTCAATAAACCATCAACTGGACCACTAACAGAATTCCAGCCCAAATCAGACTTGGTCTCCAGTTGGCTAGCCCAACTTAGCAACTCAGCACACAATAGTGGCGCCAGCAGCTCTGCAGAGAGCTTGGAATCAGATGCACCCAAATTTGACTCAACGTCAAATTTTTCTGACCATGGGGAGGAGGTCACCGAATACGACCGCCAACTATGGAAGGAAGAAAATGAGGCCCATTTTGGCCTAATCTCTGAAGGATACCACCCCCACGAAACTCTTCCCGGAGTCTATGTTCCACAAGGAGATGCAGAAGAAATAATGGATTATTTCACAGATAATGAACAAGATCCAGAACTAGACTACCCAACTCACCTGGTTGGAGCGGCTATAGAAGAAGAGCTTGAATACCCAACCAAACTGGACAAAATGCTGGATGACCTAGAAAGAATGAAGCCCGAACTGCAAAAGGTTTTCCAGGTTGCAGCACCAGTAGAAATTGCCGCACCTGACGTAATGGACGAAGGTCCATCCACAAGCCTCACAAACTTCATACCCCCCATTGCAGTCTCAGGACCCTTCACCTATCCACCAGCAACACACCCAGCACCAGGAGCAGGAAGTATGGTAGGACCAAACCTACAAGGATGGGGAGGAAAACTCCCGAGAAGTAGGATGCCAGGCGGCTATGGCCGGCCCCAGCAACCATGGACCCTACCATCTGCACAAACAGACAATGGAGCAATGCTAGTCCTACCCGAAGACTTCACACTCATCCCTGATGTTCTCACCAGATGGGAAGCAATAACCATCAACCTTGTGAATAGAATGATGTTCGATTCCCTGGAAGACAAGGTGATCTATGTTGAGAATCTCTTAGGAGAAAGGGAAGGCGAAGCATGGAAGTCATGGCGCATGGCATATGAGGAGGATTACAACCAGCTTATACCCATAAGCGCTGATATCAGAAACCTCACTGCCGCCATTAAGAAAGTCTTTGGCGTACATGACCCACATACAGGATCCACACACATACAAAATCAGGCTTATGCAGATCTTGAAAGGCTTCAATGCAAGGACCTGAAGGATATCGGCCCATTCCTAAACACATACTTCCAACTAGCAGCCAGATCAGGAAGAATGTGGGCAGGACCTGAATTGTCCGATAAGCTATTCAGAAAACTCCCACCAGATGTTGGCCCCCAGATTGAACAAGCCTATAAGAATAGGTACCCAGGGGTAACGGTCGGAGTAATGGCCCGAGCAGCATTCATAGTCGAATACCTGCAGGAAATATGCAGACAAGCGGCCCTACAAAGGAGCCTGAAGAACCTGAGTTTCTGCAGTCGTCTGCCTTTCCCAGGATACTATGAGAAGAAGCAGTACGGACTACGAAAGGCCAAAACATATAAAGGCAAGCCTCATTCCACACATGTCAAGGTCATTAAAAACAAGCAAAAGCATCAAGACGGAAGAAAGTGTAAATGCTACCTCTGTGGAATTGAAGGGCACTATGCTCGCGAATGTCCCAAGAAATATGTTAAACCTGAAAGGGCAGCTTTCTTTAACGGACTTGCCCTAGAAGACAGATGGGATATCGTTTCAGTGGACCCAGACGAGCAGGATGAAGAAGAAATCTGTAGCATCTCTGAAGGGGAGGCACAGAATGATATGTCCGAATTACTGGCAGTAAAACTCCAATTACCCTACGATGTAGAGCCAAACTATACAGCCTATGTATGGGTACAACAGCCAGTCAAACGGTCAGACAAACCATCATGGACAAGACGCATGGAACTCAGCAGCCAGAAGAAAGACTGCCAGCATACATGGAGTGATACAGCTGACGTCAAAATCGAAGAACGGCTGTGTAACCTGTGCGGAGCAAGCACACCAATAGGGCAACGCATACATTGCACAACCTGCAACCTAAACCTATGTTCTTTCTGTGCGGCCATGGATTATGGGATCCACATCAAACCACTTAAAGACGACAGGCAGGCATGGCAATATGCGAACAGAGATCAGATCATCACTGCCCTATATGATCACAATGCTCACCTCATGAAACAAGTCGCAGACCTAACAAGAAGGCTTCAGGCGCATGAAGGCGCTCAAACCAATTCTGATCTCATCAATCTGGATGGATCAGTACCCGAAGACCCCCTGAGCACTATACAGAGCCTAAACCTTGAACCAAAGGCTTCTTCTGCAAGCACAGAACAACCCTTCAAAAGAAGGGAAGGAAAGGAGAAGGAGCATATTCAAATCACCGATATCCCCATTCCAAAATTTACACAAACAAAAGGGGTTGTCATCAAAGGTTTAGAACCAGAGGACGCAAAAATCGGCGCTTTCCTGGCAGATGTAGGAGTCGAAGGACTTGAAGAATTAGCTGCAGCAGCTGACACTGCCTACACTGAAATGCCCAAAGGAGGTTTGAACAAGCTCTATAATTGCATTGTTGAATTCTCTATACCAATAGGGAACAACAACAGATCAATCAACTTCCGGGTCCGCGCTGTCATTGACACAGGATGCACCTGTACATGTATCAACAGCAAAATCGTCCCAAAGGAAGCCCTGGAAGAAGCAAAGGTCCACATGAACTTTGCCGGAGTACAGTCGACAGGAAGGGCAACACAAAAACTAAGAAATGGAAAGATGATCATTGGCAACAGTGATTTCTATACTCCATACATAGCAGCCTTCGAAATGACACTCCCAGAAGTAGACATGCTCATCGGATGTAACTTCATCCGAGCAATGAAAGGTGGCGTAAGGCTTGAAGGAACTGAGGTCACATTCTACAAGAAAGTGACAACTGTGCAAACAACATTGGAGCCACAGAAAGTCTTCATCTTCGAAGACAGAGAAGAAGAGGAACGAGTCCCGTATGAAGAAATTGAGCAGCAGATCTACTTGGCTCAGGACTATACCGAAGATGGTCTGAAAAATCTCAGAAACCATCGACTCCTCAAAGAGCTCAAAGAGCAAGGACACATAGGGGATGACCCCTTGAAACATTGGGGAAAGAATGGAGTAAAATGCAGGCTAGATATTATCAATCCAGACCTGACCATATCAAGCAAGCCCCCCGATGCAGTGTCAAAAGAGAACAGAGACAAGTATCAAAGGCACATTGATGCGCTTTTGAAGATTGGAGTCATTCGTAAAAGCTCAAGCCGGCACAGGACAGCAGCGTTCATTGTGCAGTCCGGTACAACCATTGACCCAATCACCAAGAAGGAGGTGCGAGGAAAAGAGAGGATGGTCTTCGATTACAGAAGCCTCAATGACAACACCTACCCAGATCAGTATACTTTACCGGGAATCAATACCATTATAAGTGCTATCGGGAATGCCAAGATATTTAGCAAGTTTGACTTAAAATCTGGCTTTCATCAGGTAGTAATGGACGAAGAGTCCATCCCTTGGACTGCCTTTGTCACCCCGGTTGGATTTTATGAATGGCTGGTTATGCCATTCGGGATAAAGAATGCCCCTGCTATCTTCCAAAGAAAGATGGATCAATGCTTCGCAGGCACCCAGGATTTCATCGCAGTCTATATAGACGACATCTTGGTGTTCAGCAAATCTCTGAAAGAGCATGAAAGACATTTGAGTATAATGCTGGAAAAATGCAGAGAAAATGGGCTGATCCTATCCCCAACAAAAATGAAGGTTGCGGTATCAGAAATTGACTTCCTCGGAGCAACCATTGGTGAGGGAAAGATCAAGCTTCAACCTCACATAATCAAAAAGATCACAGAGGTCGACGATGAATCCCTCAAAACCCTGAAAGGATTAAGGAGCTGGTTAGGAGTCCTTAACTACGCAAGGGGATACATTCCCAAGTGTGGAACACTGCTAGGACCTCTGTACAGCAAAACGGCAGAGCATGGTGACCGCCGATGGCACCCATCAGACTGGGAGCTCGTCAAGAAAATCAAAAGGTTGGTACAGGAGTTACCAGACCTAAAGCTCCCCCCCCTGAAGCATACATCGTCATCGAAACCGATGGCTGTATGGATGGATGGGGCGGCATTTGCAAATGGAAGCCCAGCAAGGCAGGCTCACAGGCCCAAGAAGAAGTATGTGCCTATGCAAGCGGAAAATTCTCTGTGCCAAAATCCACCATTGATAGCGAAATGTTCGCGGTAATGGAAAGCCTGGTGAAATTTAAAATTTTCTACATGGATAAGAAGGAAATCACCATCAGGACAGACTGTAAAGCGATCATTACCTTCTACGAGAAGCTAAACGCAAAGAAACCTTCCAGGGTAAGGTGGCTCGCTTTTTGTGACTATATAACGAACTCTGGCGTTAAGATGATCTTCGAACACATTGAAGGAAAGAAGAACCAACTCGCGGATCAACTCTCGAGACTCACCCAGATCCTCACAGCAGTCAAATGGCAGGAAGAGGAAACCCCTGCGACCAGAGGAATATACAACATGGTCTCTGCCATACTTGCAGAGAAAGACGTAACACACCAAGAGCAGACCATGGAAAGGTTATGCGGGCTCTTGGAGAGTTCCCACTCGCGGAACAGCATGCAATGCAATACCGTTCACACAGGCAGCTCCCATGCAGCCTCCAAGAATTCGAGGACTTCAGATCAGAAGCAGCGCGATATCGACGACAGCAGTTCTGCAATCTGGGGAGAAGTATCCAGAACACACTCCAGATCACCCAAACTGATCTCATCTACTGTCGGAATGCAGCAACCAAAGATAACGCATGGGGCGACTGGCTCGAGACAGCTCGAAAACGAGCAGCAGCAGCGGAACGCCTACAGTCAGCCTTCGAGGAGTTCCTCTTTTGGGACGTCGACGTCTGACAGACGTAAGCA